>JACTOM010000914.1:628519-645486 GCA_015832385.1 Elymnias hypermnestra | reverse complement strand
AGATTTATTTGGGCTCGTTGTGTAATAGATCAGGGGTAGCCAACTAGCGGTCCGTAAACGGCAGGTTGTCGACGCCTGACTTAATTTCGACTTACTTCAGAGTGGCTTTATTCTGTGTCATTGTTTATTAAATCAGGGATAGCCAACTAGCGGTTCGCGGGCCGCAGGTTGACGACCCCTAGGCTTCAGTACACTTACTTTACAAAGTAGATTTATTCGGGGTTATTGTTTATTAGATCAAGGGTATCCAACTAGCGGTCCGCAGTCCGCAGGTTGACGACCCCTGGGTTACTGTACACTTACTTTACAAAGAAGATTTATTTGGGCTCGTTGTGTAATAGATCAGGGGTAGCCAACTAGCGGTCCGTAAACGGCAGGTTGTCGACGCCTGACTTAATTTCGACTTACTTCAGAGTGGATTTATTCTGTGTCATGGTTTATTAGATCAGGGATAGCCAACTAGCGGTTCGCGGGCCGCAGGTTGACGACCCCTGGGCTACAGTACCCTTACTTCACAAAGTAGATTTATTCTGTGCCATTGTTTATTAGATCAGGGGTAGCCAACTAGCGGTCCGCGGGCCGCAGTTTGACGACCCCCGGGCTACAGTACACTTACTTTACAAAGTAGAGTTATTCGTTGTTATTGGTTATTAGATCAGGGATAGCCAACTAGCGGTCCGCAGGCCACACATTGCTAACCCCTGGCTTAATGTCGACTTACTTCAGAGTGGATTTATTGTCATTGTTTATTAAATCAGGGATAGCCCACTAGCGGTCCGCGGACCGCAGGTTGACGACCCCTGGGCTACAGTACACTTACTTCACAAAGTAGATTTATTTGGGATCGTTGTTTAATAAAAAATATATATTTATATAAAAAAAATTAAATTTACAATTTGCATTAAATTTCTATATATTTGTATAAACATAACAATTAGATTGTCAAAGAAGTTTCACTTCTGATATGTGTAGTTTGTACGCACGCACTTTTACCTTTTTTATATCGAATTAATTGATAAAAAAAATTCTGTCATCAATATAATTACACTTTTTATCCCTATGGGAACGATAAACTCAAAAACTAGTCTTATATACTACAACTGCTACTATCGTTTGTATTTACTAGCAAAACTGTTGCATTTTACAAAAATTTAATCACTAATATTGAAAATTTGACTAAAACTTGAAATTGTGGCAAAAATATGTTTGTATTTTACTAATAATTGTCAACTACTCCGTTTATGTTACATTTGTTATTACAATTAGAGTTAGTAAGCACTCGAACACACAAATCTAACCTGATGTTTTTAATTAATCTCTTGATAATGAGTGATGATGAATTTTAGCGAAGATATCTCGTAATGGAGACTAAATGAATAATAGGATGTACAATGAGACTTATATTAATCTATTTCCTCATGCAGGATCGTCTTATAAAAGAAAGAAGGGAGAACAAATTTGATTAACATAAGAAAAGGTTACAGTCAACCTTATTATTGGAAACTCAAGGGGAACTGATAGACGACGGGTAGACGCTTTTCATATAGATAGAAAAACAGAACAGAAACAAAGTAAAAGTGAAAAGAAAACATTGTACAAAAAGCCAGCACAGACTGCATACTGGACAGGTGTTTCTAAAAGAGCCAAAGGTAGCTCAAACTCATTTTAACTGGAAACATGAAAGGTAAACGACCTAGAGGCCAAAACAGCTGAATACCAAAGCCAGTCAGGCAATCCACATAGCTATTGGCAAAGATGGCAAAACCTACTTCATCGGGAACATCACGATGCTCAGCAGTGAGCGCCGACGAGAGGACCAACATACATAGCATCACGCCTCATCACCTTCGCTTCTTTCATTCTCATTAAACCTTTTATACAAGTTCCTCGGTTTAGAGTACTCTTGACCTGGCTGTTATTTAAAATGTCCTGGATTTGGTCCAAGAACGTTCGCCTTGGTATCGCCCCTTCCAACTTTCCCGTTCACTCTTGATTCATTAATCCTTTTTCATTCACTCTTAACTCATAAATCCTTTTTGCCAGTCTTCCTTCATTCATTCTCTCTATGTGACCCAACCATCTATGCGTACCTTTCTCAATTTTAGTCAGTACATCTTCTTTTATACCCTAACGTTCTCTTATCACACTATTTCTTACTTTGTCACTCAGTTTCAATCCATTTATACATCTCAATGCTCTCATCCGCATTTATTTTACCTTTGTGCTTCTTCCACCATACCCACCTTTCACTACCATACATAAGTGATGGCACCAACACTCCTCCATGCACCATTCATAAAGGTGTGTAGAGCATCATTTACCACATTCCCTGCATTCACTATCCTTTCAATATCACTTTCACATTTTCCATCTTTTGTAAATTTAGATCCCAAGTATACAAATTCTTTCACCTCTTCCACTTGTTCCCCATCTATCAAAATATTGCCATTCATCATAGATTCATCTCTTTCAAAAAGCCATACATACTTTTTTTTTAATCTGTCAAACAGTTATCCATGAAAAGGTTGATCAGCCATGGAGACGCAACACATCCCTGTCGAACACCTCTTTCGACAAGTTCCGAATAAAGTTCAATGCTTGAACCAGACCAGAGGAAGAGAGGGATAATTAGAAGAATTACTTGGACGATAAAAAAAACATGTGAACGAATTGCTATATCTTAATTGGATTAATTAAGATCACACTGTAATGGTGAAGATAAAAAAGTGGAGATTGAATTGGAATCTTCTCACAATCTCGATCGTAACTTAGAAACCATTTGACGATACAAAAATTGCTGTAAAAGCCAGCAAGAATTAAGGAAATATATCAAAAACATCCTTTTACAATAGACTCTATTCCAATATTTAAAATAGTATCCGCTGTTTATTCTCAGTACAATCAACGTTTCGAACTGGTAGATTCCTTACCAATGGAGAGACTACTGTGTGATTTTTGAGCCCATTAGCGTCCCACTGCTGGGCACAGGCCTCCTCACTCCAAGGAGCGAGGGTTTTTAGAGCATAGACCACCACGCTGCTCCACTGCGGATTGGCAGGCATAGTACACAAGTGCACTCTCTATTCCTTCACTCTCATAGTCCGATGACGGGAATCCGACACGACCGGAGAGAGATCAGATGCAGGACCGACGGCTTAACGTGCTCTCCGTGATTTTTGAATTGGCCCGACCCGGGACTCGAACCCAGGACCTCATGTCTATTTACCAGGGACGAATGCGAAAGTTGATCACCTGGTGCCTCACTTACGGATGAAGAGGGTTCCGCTGGGTTTTAGTGGGTATTGCNAAAAAAAAAAAAAAAAAAGGACCTCATGTCTGTAGTCGAACATGCTAACCACTAGACCAATGAAGCAGTTCTACCTAGATAATAGAGAATATTTTGATTTCATTGTACATCCTAAGAACGTTCCAACACCACCCATAACCGCACAATTCAAGCAGTATATTGTCCTATAAATGTTAGCAAAGCATGTATCTGATGTATGTATGTATGTACGCATCCGTAGTCACGAAAGCCGCATACCTTTGACATATACAGGGCAGCATTCAGTATTGCATTCGTCCGCCCACCTTTCCTTATCTTACTGCATTCCTACGAACGTATACACGATTACACAAGTGCTTTCACGTGGCTCTCTGTGCATTTTGCACGTCACAAGTGCTGACAAACAGACAACACTCTTGCTTACACAATACTACATCAAAAACAGTTTTATGTACCTAGAACGTTAGGTATTGAAATAAAAGCTTCCCTAAGGACCCCTAACAACCTAACTTGTAAATAATTTTCATCATTTTTATACACAATATAAATAAATGACAAGCAAAGAATAAGGCAGCAAAATAATACAAAGCCAGCCAAATAACAAGCTACGTGAATATCTAAAGTTATTATTCGGTACTGATTCAGAGGAAAAAGCTATATAATTATATTAAAATACACCTTAACATTAATAATAACAACTGAAATAAACACAAAAACAAAACTCTTTATGTAAATCATTTCAATAATGTTTACCTTTTCTAACAAATTATAGTATATCCCTCTGACCAAAGAATATTAAATTTAATATAAAACCTTTTTCATAAAACCTTTTTTTATTTTTTATAAAATCCCCGGAAAAATCTTTATAAAAATAATTTAGATAAAGTTTATTTTTTCTAACAAATTATAGAATATTCCCTCTGACCAAAGAATATTAAATTTAATATAAAACCTTTTTTTATTTTTTATAAAATCCCCGGAAAAATCTTTATATAAATAATTTAGATAATGTTTACTTTTTCTAACAAATCATAGAATATCCCTCTGACCATATAACGTTAAATTTAATATAAAACCTCTTTATAAAACCTTTTTTATACAACCTTCTTTATTTTTTATAAAATCATTTTTATAAAACCCCCGGAAATCAAAATTAATTTGATTATTTGCACAACTAACACTGCACTAAAATATCTTCTGTGCAGAGAGCTAATCTCTATATGAGATTAGCCGCCGCGTGAAATTCGGTGAGGGGGGCATTACTTGTTAAGAGTTTGAATATTTGCGCATATAACAGTGCAATATATATTTTGTGCCAGTTGATAATCTCTATATGAGATTAGCCGCCAAGCAAAATTTTGTCATAGGGATATTACTTATTACGAGTTTGAATATTTGTACATATACCAAAGCACTATATAATCTGTGCCGGGAGCTAATCTCTATGTGAGATTAGACACCGAATGAAATTTTGTCAGAGGGATATACTTATTACGAGTTTGAATATTTGTACATATACCAAAGCACTATATAATCTGTGCCGGGAGCTAATGTCTATGTGAGATTAGACACCGAATGAAATTTTGTCAGAGGGATATTACTTATTACGAGTTTGAATATTTGTACATATACCAATGGACTATATAATCTATGCCGGGAGCTAATCTCTATGTGAGATTAGACATCTAATGAAATTTTGTCAGAGGGATATTACTTATTACGAGTTTGAATATTTGTACATATACCTAAGCACTATATAATCTGTGCCGGGAGCTAATCTCTATGTGAGATTAGACACCGAATGAAATTTTGTCAGAGGGATATTACTTATTACGAGTTTGAATATTTGTACATATACTAATGGACTATATAATCTATGCCGGGAGCTAATCTCTATGTGAGATTAGACACCTAATGAAATTTTGTCAGAGGGATATTACTTATTACGTGTTTAAATATTTGCACCCATAACAATGCACTATAATATATTCTGTGCCGGTTGTTAATCTCTATACGAGATTAGCTGCCGAGTGAAATTGGTTCAATGGGGATATTACTCGTAACGAGCTTAGGACATTTAATACTTTTGGAGGTAATTATACTTTACGTAATTGTTTAAGCTATTATACATACAGAACAAAATATAACAATGGACATTTTTCTACGTGATTGTACCTGTAATACACATTCAAAGCTCACATATATTGGCGCAGTAAGAGATGGACCGCAATGCGAACATTACTATATAGAAGCTGACTTATGTAATTTAGTCGACAGCAAAATACAAAAGAAACTCACTTTTTAATTGCAAATTGGAATATTTTTTTTTTATTAATAATTAATAGTAACGCTTAAGTTACAAATCCAGCAAAATAAAAATAAATCATCAAAATTCATTGTGTAGTTTTTTTTATTGCTAACAGGTTAGAGCTTGACTGTGATCTCAACTGATGGTGAGTGATAGTCTAAGGTGGAAGCGCGCGTTAAGAGGCGACATACCCCTTGCGGTTTCTACACAGCGTCGTACCGCAACACAAATTTCTTTGTTTGGCGGTACGTCTTTGCTGGTAGGGTAGTAACTAACCACGACCGAAGCCGCCTACCAGTCCAAACTCAGACAAATTAGAAAATACAATTTTCTAAACTCGAACCACCGCGCCATCGACGTCGATTCGAAATTCATCGTGTTAGGAAACCGCTCCCGAAAATGAAGACAGACGTACTAATAACACCTTTGATGATTCAAAAATCATATTTTAAAACGTTTTATTAGCTTTATTTACGCTCCGTCAAGTAAGTACAGATAAAAAAAAAAAATTAAACACAATCAGCTGAAGCTCCTGAGCGAGTGTACAAGAAACAATTAAATTTGTATTTCTACACTCACACAGACAGCTGCCACGTGCGGTCCTTGACCCGTGCGACAGCTGATTGTATTAAATTGTTGGTATTTTATTTTGTTATGTATGTATGTTTGTAACGTTTTCACACAAAAATAACTGGACCAATTTTAAAATTGTTTTTCACCATTAGAAAGCTCCATTCTCACTGAACGACATAGGTTATATCACTTTCCCAAAAATAATAGGGTACCCTAAGAAAAATGCATCAATATAACTCATGGTGTGAAGATTGGTTACAAAAAAATCTGTCATCGCGTGCGCTGCGAAAACCTTTTATGATAGAACGAAAAAATGTTCTACAATACTATAGAACGTATTAATATCTACAAAAAAGTCTCAGATACCATATGTCCAACTACTGTAATTATGCCACTATAACTACTTCTCATTTTAAAAGTTAATAAAAGTGCCAACAATAATCAAACCATATTATTCATACATTGGTGGTAATTCTTATTCTATTAAATGATATTTTAATAAAGACCGTTTCAAGATCTGTAAAATGTTTATAAATGATTAAAATCGGACATTCCATTTTTAGGTCTCTCACGAATTTTAAGTAATACTATTCTCAAATTTTCCATTATTATATTACATACTTCGAATGGTTTAAAACACAATACTATCGTTGATACAAACTAAGAACTGTCACTAGGCGAATATTACTTCATTCTCCTGTGCTACCTTTCTTATAACAAACGCCCCACTCAAAAATAATAAGTCCACCAATCACAGTCGTCGTAAAAACGACGACTAAACAGAGTTTAATAAATTAGAGAATTTTCGGAACAGCGTTAAACCGGATGTAGTGAGTGTTCGTTTCACTGATACAATTACAAAGACCTCAGCATAATAATCAAGTATAGCAATTAATAAGCAGTCCACGAATAATGATCGCTTACACCATTCAAAAAAACATAACGATTTAAAAGTCTCTATCTTAGTAAATAAGTCCGAATCAGTAGACATTTTACTGCCACGAAATACTACTTTTTTACATTTTAAAAGTTAACATAAGCGCCGCCAATAATCAAACCATATTATTCATGCCTCTGTATTAACCTTATGTAATAAATTATATTTATATTAAAGACTATTTCAATAACTAAAATATTCTTTAAAATATAAAAATCGAACATTCCATTCAAAAGATATAACGAATTTAAAAATGTCAGTCTAAAAATAAGTCCTACTTAGTTAAGTCCGCAAAGTTTTCGAGTTGTCATGATGATTTAGTGGTCTTATAGATATAGAAAGTCGCATTGAGGTCCATAGCATCCATAGCAATATTCATAGGGGTAAAGTAGACTTGACGTAGAAACATGTAAGACTCATATAAATACCTTCATCGGCATCCTTAATTTAAGTATCTCGCTGTAATCCCGAAGTACCGACAAAGGTGCGTGTATCTGAAAAGTAACAGACCTTAACATGAACAAAGTCCCTTATGTTACTTACCTGAAGTCCACCAAATCGCTATTATTATATTTGTTAAATTATTTATTATATTACTATATTTTTATGTTATGCTATACGCACCACGATAAAAGACTTTCCAATCGGAAGTGTGGGACTCACAGATTATGGAATACCCACTTAAATACAGCGGATCCCTTCTCATCCATGGGTGAGGTCACTAGAGGTTCCCTATCGGCATTCCACACTGCCCGAGGGAGGGCTTCAGCCTCTTGCTCCCTTAGCCTCTCATTTGCCTTCTTTAGCGAGATGACGGTCTCGCAAATGAAGGCAACCACCCTCCACCCAACTTTACTGGCGAGCATTATCCCAATTATGCTTTCCAGTAAAAGATCTTCTCTAATCAGCAACAACAAGATATGCTGCTGGGGTGCGCACGCTGGACATTCCGCCAGGGTATGGTGTGCCGTACAGGAGCACAACACTCAAGACAAGCGGGCGTTTCCTCACAGGCAATGACCTGGTGCAAGTACTTGCCGGAGCAACCGTGCAAAGAAGGCGATGCTGAGGTGGCCAGGCTGCACATTCTGGTAAGGTGTGGCGGCACCACTCATGGCAGGCGGGTAACTCTTCACGAACTTTCCGAAACAACCGTATCCGGTTAGAACCTGCACCAGTGAGTCTACATGTGCTACCTCAAGTTTATTTACAACTTCCATTTGAAAATGTCTTAACGACGACTTTGACTGGTGGAGGTATTTTTTTCCAGTGGAGAGGTTTACAATAGGAGATAATTGATGGTAGCGCAAGAGAACTAAATTCATTGTATTTGTGGCATGGAAAGAGTAATGTCCGATTTATAATTATGACGAATCGAAAGATGGTATTATTTATATTGCTAAATTAATTGAGCCTTCAACACAAGGCTTATTAACTAGGCAAGTCAGTAAGTAACAGCCCATTAACGTCCCACTGCTGGGACTTTAATGAGCTGTAGGTATCATTAGTAATATCACCTATCTTGGTTTTCGGGAGCTTTCCCATAACACCGTATGTGTAAAGGTAAGTAGCAGCCCATTAACGTCCCACTGCTGGGCACAAGCTTCTTCACTTATACGAGAGAGGGTTAATAGAGCATAGACCTACCACGCTGCTCCACTGCTAGTTGACAGGCATTGTACAAAAGTGCACTCTCTATTCCTTCACTCTCATAGTTCGATTTGAGGGGAAACCGACACGACTGGAGAGAGATCAGGCGCAGGACCGACCGCTTAACGTGCTCTCGGATTAACAGGGGTGGATCACACCACCAACTTCCCAACTTCGAGCAAATATTGAGAAAATCTTAATGGAAACTCAATATAAATTTTTAAATTGCCCCGACCCGGGACTCTATCCCAGGACCTCATGTCTGTGGCCGAACATGCTAACCACTAGACCAATGAAGCAGAGGCACTAGGTATGTATTTCCTCACTCATAGGAGAGAGGGTTATTAGGGAATAGACCCACCACGTAGATGCGTTGTGGATTGAAAGGAGCAGTACACAAGTTCATCTCTATTCCTTCTCCCTTATAGTCACATGTGACGGAAATCCGACACGACTGGAAAAACATCACTACTATACTCACTAACCTTAATAAAATTCAGTCCGTACAGGTCCTCAGGAGCCTCCTTCTCGAGTTGCAAGCCTTCATTTTCGAGATTCTGTTCAAACATCCTTCGTTGTTCATACGCTTCTGGAGTTGTGGCATCGTCTTTGGCAGCCTCCCACACTAACACGAAATCCACTGATCGCACACCATCTTTGAATGTCAGCGATGGGTTATTTAATATACCACCCATAACTATCCTGTAACAGGAATTGGATATCTATTATCAGCAACCATAATTAAAACTCACGTCTACAAACATATGATGCTACATCTATGTCAAAAACTTTCGTAACAAAATATAGTGAAACCTGGATAAGTGGGGCAAGTGGATCTATATTTTTTTATCTCTAATAGAGGCTTTAACCCAGTCTCTAAAATATGAAGGTTGTGTAGATGCTCCCTCACACCGCCGGAGAAGGCGGGTTATAAGGCAGTGCTTGTTTGTCTAAACCCCCTCGCCTCTGTCCTCATCCTCAGGCTGTCTCAACCGGGACACCAGGCATGAATTCCAAAGTTGAACCCCTAGTGTCTCACTCACGGAGTTCCTGACGGTTTCAGTGGGTATTGCCAGACCTTCTTGCCCATTGCGTCCCACACTTTTGGTCCATGGGTCGAGGATGATACATAAGATCATTTAGAGAGGTCGAAATGTTTGTCATATAAATCCTTAGATAGTAAAGAGAAGGTAGTTGTCTTAACGAGAGAAGGAGATTGCAGTGGATGCTCCATCACACCGCCGGAGGAGGCGGGTTATAAGGCAGTGCTTGTTTGCGTAAACCCCCTCGCCTCTGTGAATCCTCAGGCTGTCTCAACCGGGACACCAGGCATGAATGAACCCCTAGTGTCTCACTCAGAGGGTTCCTCACGGTTTTAGTGGGTATTAGGAAGACTTCTTGCTCGTTAAGTCCCACATTCTTGGCCCCTGGGTCGAGAATGATGCATTAAAGCATTTCGAGAGGTCGAATTATTTGTCATATAAATCCTTAGATAGTAAAAAGAAGGTAAAGGTAACTAGCAGCGCATTAACGTCCCACTGCTGGACACAGGCCTCCTCACTCATAGATGCGAGGGTTTTTAGATCTGTTTATAAATAATACTGACAGAGGTTATAAATTGATATATAGTCATCATTGTATTTATTAATAACAGAGGCGTATTAAATATCCAGGTCCAACTTAACCAGGTTTCAAGGTATACAAAGGACAGTTCTTTAAAAAGAAACCTACGGCCTTAATAGCCATGCTTTCCTTTATTACTTCGCCAATTCGTAAGATAATAAATAAATTATTTTTATCCGAATTAACAACCCAGTAAGCGTTATGTATATATATGTACATTTAGACAAAGGAACATGCACAACAGCCAAACAATAACCAACAACCCAGCCACCAGAAACAAGTCAGCAGGCTTTAAAGGGCTAGAACCCAGAGCCATAAAACAAGTTAATAAAAAGATAAATATAACATCAGTAATACTCATAAAAAGTCAGCAAATTTGGTGTTAAATGTAACTTTTTTAAATGTTATATTAAGTAAATAACTCCCTCGCCTCTTAGTCGAATTTACACTCGCGAGCGTTACATAGATGAACGTGACGCCTCAGTCTCGTTCAATACCCATAAAAACAATTGCATAGCGTGCCTAAACAAATTTTCTCTTCAAAAAATAGACCGGGATATAAATAACAATCAAGCTAGATTGTTTATGTGATAATAGTAGCAAAAGTAATTACTTTTTACGTTATCAATAACATAATTTACGCTTGTTACGTATTTTTGATATGTAAGTAGCAGCCCATTAACGTCCCACTGCTGGGCACAGGCTTCCTCACTCATACGAGAGAGGGTTATTAGAACATAGACCCACCACGCTGCTCCATTGCGGGTTGACAGGCGTAGTACACAAGTGCACTCTCTATTCCTTCACTCTAATAGACCGATGTGACGGAAAATCAGACACAATCGAAGAGAGATCAGGCGCAGGACCGACGGCTTAACGTTATATTGAGACAATCGTAACAGAAAACTCAATATTGGTTTTTGAATAGGCCTCGAACCCAGGACCTCATGTCTGTGACCGAACATGCTAACCACTAGACCAATGAGGCAGTATTATTTTTGATATGAAGCCAAATTTATTTTTATACAAGTCATTGCATTGTATTAAACAAATGACAACGTCCAAAACAAATGCCAACTCTTCAAATATCAAATAATAGGTTCAATCTTAAATCATTTCAAAAATAATAATTGTAACAACAAAAACCTTTACAATGTATTTAGTTTTTAATTATTGCCCATTCACGTCATTAAGCTTTAAAGCTTCGCACTTGGACCACATTTTTCCAATAGAAATAATAGCAATATTTTAACTTATATGTCACTTAAATATTACAAGAAGAATGGTCTTCTTCAGAGAGACAATAATGCTGATCCTCTCGTGTCGCGTGAAGAAGGCAAAAGAAAAAACCAAAACAATAATGGGATTGGGATCTGAAACATCTGACCATGGACCTTATAAGGAAGCTCAAATATATTTTAATATTGATTTTGATATTCCATTGTCTGCTGCATGACTTTGACAAAGACCATCTCAATGTCTAAGTGAACTGTAAAGAACTAAGGTCACTAACATGGCCTTTTTTTGTTTGGAGTGTCATTATCTGATAGACCTGGCTGAACTGGCTTTTACAGGGTAACCGGAAAGAAGGACGGGCTCTTAAGGAGGCCGCCAATTTTCGGCTTGGAACAACGATATCATGTATCATCGGACATTGGGTAACATAACCTAACAAACTGTTTTGAAAGAGCCAGGGTCGGATTGGCCATATAGTCCAGGCTTCAGCCTGCACAGGCCCCCCACGCTTACTGCAGCAACCGTAGGAGAGGATGCCTGCGTAGGCTAAGTCCTAACTCTAGAATTAGATCAGATAATCTGATCATACAGTGCGGATTTTAAAATCATAAGGAAAAAAATGTAAAGACCAAATAAACTTATTATCAAAACCAAAACCTTTCTTTCAATCTTTTCTTTGAACAAATTTATAAGCAATATAATGCCTTTTGCCACACGTTGTACAAAACCCAAAAATAGGACATAATTGCCAAAGTAACCAAGCAATGGTTAGTATGGCCTTGATAATTAAATTTTATTTTTGTTTATCTCAGTATTTTCCAATAGTGTCCCATCTCCCATAATCTAGTTTCGGGCCCCGGCCTGTCAGCCACCCGAGCCCTTCCAACCCAGCCCGACCCTGGAAAGAGCTATAACACTATATAGCTAAGAGCACACACGCAATCAAATCAGAAAGGAATAAGGTCACAAAAATAGCTTAACAAATGCTTTGCTGAAACGATTAAAAACCAGGCACAGATTCCTTCCCCTAATAGGAGGATAGATGGCTTGACAACATGCAGTAATATGAGAACATTACTATTGCAAACTGTCAAGATAGGAAAAGTAATAGGGGCATGGGTACAAGCGATAGGAACGTCTGAAACTAATTTTGATGGAAAGGATGCTAGCATTGAGATATTGGCCGCAAAAAGAAATCCTGGTTAAGAAATATCTACGAGTGGCCAGGAATAAGAAACCGGTGAACTTTTCCGCCTCGCTAATGATAAAGAGGAGTCGGAGAGGCACAATAAGAGTAAGATTAGATTCAACAAAAGAACTTTATAATAATCACAATAAATCCTTTCAACTCTCGCCCTGGAATTTATCGTATATATTGAAAAGAGATATTCAAATAGATATAAAAAACATACACAACACTATATTTCTGGAATTCAAACCAAAATAAGATATGCCACTTTGCGCAACATCGACGTAAAAATTGCGACGAATAGATTTAAGAAATATTACAACTTAAAATACAGGAAACCCTTTACATTTCAAGTATTTCAATCCTTTAATTTAATAATAATCCGAGTGGAGACATCACATCATCAAAAATCACATCGTCAAAAATTATATGTAACTTCTCCTTACGTACATACATAGCATCAAACCTCATTCCCTTCGGGGAAGCCTGAGACCTCCTTCCACTTGCCACGATGCTGGCATATCTCCATCGCTTCTTTCATTTTCATTAAACCTTTCATACAAGTTCGTCGGTTTAGAGTACTCTTGACCTGGCCCTTATTTCAAATGTCCTGGATTTGGTCCAGGGACATTCGCCTTGGTTTACCCTTTCCAAATTTCCCATACACTCTTGACTCATTAAACGTTTTTGTCAGTCTGCTTTCATTCATTTCCTCTACAATTGTCAATTTTATGGACCTTACTCTAACACTTCGATTTTGACCGTTGAGGGTTTTTGTGCACGATCCACTCTTCGGCCTCCCATAAAAACCTTGACGCAGCCAAAGTACTTCCAATGGACTCAGATTTGAGGTGTTATAGTCACCCCCAGAAGACATTCCAATTCTAATCAATCTGTCCCAAAAAAATATATACCTAACATATCCTACAGCTCACATAAAGATACAAGCGGCGCAAGATTGACGACGACGACTAATGAAACCAATTTTACAGACTTTGATTTTAAATTGTTTGATGTGATTTAATTTATGCAAAGCACCTTAGTGTCCACTACTTACGAGCAATGATTGGCAACAGGTTTCCCATTATTGTTGGTAAGGTCCGGTGGAATAACCGGTCCTCCACATCCACAGTCTTCAGCAGGCCGCGTTGAGGCTTCGCTACCGTTGTCCCTGTAATGTTAGTTCTAGACACACTGCTGTAGAAAAGTGAGGTTTCAAAGTTCCCATTTTCAAACAAACTTTAGACTTTTTTTTTATAAAAATGGGACAATATTAAATACTGTTTTTGAAATGTCATAAAAATTTCCTATTCTGAAACTACGCAATCGATTTTGATGAATTTTTTTTATATTTTGCTGGATTTGTTCGTCGATAAGACATGACATAGAATAGGAATTTTATATATCATTGAAAAATTGTATTCTACCGTCAAAACTAAAATATTCTTTAATCAAGTCGGTTCAAAAAGCTCTTCTGAATCGTCAGTAGCTTGTCCATTGGTAATACAATTAACACCAGTAAAACGAGCTAGAAATTCAGCACTTGCCCCTTTAATAATGTTTTTATAGGTTACAATACCTTCCATCTTAATCATCAAAACTATATTATGCCTTTTTTAAAAGGATGTTATTGATATATTTCCTAAAATGATGTAGACGATGATCACAAAAGGCATCTTGTTAAAACTACATGAGCATCAAAAAGTCGTGAAGTTGTGCGGGTCAACTAGTATATTTATTTAAAGAAGCAAATTGTAAAATTCTAGGAGGATCAATCTACCCCCATTTAGGGAGAGTTGTTTCACTTTTGAGGCGAATTATAACCCTTTGTTTATACCAATACAGAGACTAACAAAGACTGACAAAACTTTTTTCATCGTAGCAGTATCGAACGTTTGTACTTTCGGCGCTATTTTAAGTGACGTAAATGCCACATTGCCTCCCTCCCTCCTCATGTAAATGGTAATGATTCAATACCAACTTTATTTCATACTTTTAGAGTCGCTCACTAATTTGCAGGTTAAGTAATACTATTCTCATATTCTTCATTATTATATTACATACTTTGAATGATTTAAAACACAATACTAACGTTGATACAAACTAAGAACTGTCACTAGGCGAATATTACTTCATTCTCCTGTGCTACCTTATAAAACAAAACGCCCCACTCAAAAATAATAAGTCCGCCAATCACAGTCGTCGTGAAAACGACGACTCACTAAATTTGAGAATTTCCAGACTGCGTTAAACCGGATGTAGTGCATGTGAAAGTTTCACTGATATTAAAACCACAAATTACAATCATGATCGCTAACGAGTAGTCATCACGTAGCTAATCAGTAGAATGTCTACTTGATTCGGACTTATTTACTTAGATAGAGACTTTTAATTATATTTTTTGAATGGTGTTAGCGATCATTATTCGTGGATTGCTAATTAATTGCTATATTTGATTATTATGCTAAGGTCTTTGTAATTGTATCAGTGAAACGTACACTCACTACATCCGGTTTAACGCTGTTCCGAAAATTCTCTAATTTATTAAACTCCTGTTTAGTCGTCGTTTTCACGACGACTGTGATTGGTGGACTTATTATTTTTGAGTGGGGCGTTTGTTATAAGAAAGGTAGCACATGAGAATGAAGTATTATTCGCCTAGTGACAGTTCTTAGTTTGTATCAACGATAGTATTGTGTTTTAAGTCATCCACAGTATGTAATATAATAATGGAGAATTTGAGAATAGTATTACTTAACTGCTTTAACGTGAACTAACACCAAAGTATGAATAATATGGTTTGATTATTGTTGGCACTTTTATTAAGTTTTAAAATGAGAAGTAGTTATAGTGGCATAACTACAGAAGTTGGACATATGGTATCTGGGACTTTTCTTTAGATATTAATACGTTCTATAATATTGTAGAACATTCTTTTGTTCTATTATCAATAGTTTCCGCAGCGCAAACTATTACAGATTTTTTGTTTCTCATCTTGGGTTACATTAATGCTTTTTTCTTAAGGATCCCTATTTTTGTTTTAAAGTAATATAGTCTATGTTGCTTAGTGAAAATGCAGCTTTCTACTGGTGAAAAATTTGTTGAAATCGGTCCAGTAGTTTTTGTGTGAAAACGTTTAGACTTACATACAAAACCCAAATGTTTCTTCCCTATTCGTTTAGATTATTTTAACTTTATTACATACATTTTATATATGATAATAAAAATTGTATATAAGCTCAACTAAAAGGCATTTTCTTAAGAAGTACATCACTACTTGAATGCCCTCAACTACAACTATTATCGCTTTTTTTTTGCTACCACTGCTGTCTATGTTATAGTTTACACCTAGCTTTAATTATTAATTATTATCAAGTTTTGTTTATTTTTTACTGTATTTATCTTATTTTTCTTTATTTCTGTCTATCTCTGTATTTCTTTAACACTGTAATGCACATCTACCAAAGACTTTTCTCACACAAGGGTTGGCTGGTAAATAAAGCTTTGTAGCTTTAAGCCCGCAGGTATTATCTCAAATAAAATCTTTTCCCTCCATCCATTTCACTAACCGTGCAATTTATTTCGTAATTAACGAGTTCTGATAGTTTAAAGTAATTAACCGGCGTGTCCTTGTTACATTTAGTGTCGTAACATATCGATTGCATTTAATTTGTAACATTGATGTATCATGAACGATGAATTCAAAGTCTCAAGTCTAACTTTACAATTGTACCATGTTAAACATATGTGCAAACCTCATTTCGTAAATGATACAATTTTTTTTTAAATTGCCAACAATGAACAAACAATTTATAGATCAGGTTACATATAATTAGTATAGAATCATAGATGTCTTATCCACACTAGCAATATTTATGTGCCTATAAATGATACAACCACATACATAGCATCACGCCTCATTCCCTTCGGGGTAGGCAGAGACAACATCCTTCCACTTGCCACGATCCTTGCATATCTCCTTCGCTTCTTTCATTCTCATTAAACCTTTCATACAAGTTCGTCGGTTTAGAGTACTCTTGACCTGGCCCTTATTTAAAATGTCCTGGATTTGGTCCAGGAACGTTCGCCTCGGTCTTCCCCTTCCAACTTTCGCATTCACTCTTGACTCATAAATCCTTTTTGTCAGTCTCCTTTCATTCATTCT
>JACTOM010000914.1:602318-625915 GCA_015832385.1 Elymnias hypermnestra | reverse complement strand
GAGAATGAATGAAAGGAGACTGACAAAAAGGATTTATGAGTCAAGAGTGAATGCGAAAGTTGGAAGAGGAAGACCGAGGCGAACGTTCCTGGACCAAATCCAGGACATTTTAAATAACGGCCAGGTCAAGAGTACTCTAAACCGACGAACTTGTATGAAAGGTTTAATGAGATTGAAAGAAGCGAAGGAGATATGCAAGGATCGTGGCAAGTGGAAGGATGTTGTCTCTGCCTACCCCGAAGGGAATGAGGCGTGATGCTATGTATGTATGTATGTATGTATGTAAATGACTACATAAACTGATTCAAAAGTGATACGAAAGCCTATTTTTAAAAATAGTTTATAAAACACCCAGGGAGAAAAACAGGGCGTTCTTGCCCCCGAATCGAAGGAAGGATACCCTATTTTTCTCCCGTGGTGTGTTTATTAGTTATTCCCGCAATGAATCTTAAATAGATATATTCTGAAAATAGGATATTCACTCTTCGACTCCAAACTTCAGAGGGCGAGAATGCCCATTTTTCTGCCTTATACCACTTTGAAATGGTCCTGTGTAATTATATTCTGAAAATAGGGCATCCACCCATCAACTCGTAAGTTCAGGGGGCGAGAATGCCCTATTTTTCTTCCCAGGTAGGTAATATGCTATTATTAAAATAGGCTTTTGTACCACCTTAAAATCGTCCTGTATAGTTATATTCTGAAAATAGGACATCCACCCTTCGACTCGAATGACAAAATTTCACGGGGCGAGAATGCCCTAATTTTCTGCCTAGGTGGGTAAGGTAAGTAGCAGCCCTTTAACGTCCCACTGCTGGGCACAGGCCTCCTCACTCATTGGAGAGATGGTAGGCTCCTGAGCGCGCAATATACTATTATTGAAATAGATCTTTATTCAAGTAGGCATATTACAGTACCTTTGAATCGTCAAATTATTTTATTTTCTTTTCCACACTCTAATTCTAATGTACGTGTAATTATGGCATTCAAGAACGACTTAAAATCAAAAGTTACGAGGGTTCCTTCGCGTCCTATCCTGAGAAGAGCCCACAACAAACTCAACTGGGTATTTTGGTTTCTTTTTGTTACCATTTTATTTATTTATTAATTTATTCTTATTGCACACAAACGTACAGATTTTGAAAGAAAACACTAACAGAATTTTAGATAAGAGTGTACAAAGGCGGTCTTACCGCTTAAAGCGATCTCCTCCAGACAACATTATTATTATTACCATCATCATTACAATATCACATTAGTTTACTAAAAGATATCGTCTTGTGTAGTCATATTCTGAAAATAAGACATGCAAATTTCAGGGTGCGAGAATGCCCTATTTGTCTACCTCTGTGCGTAATATACTATTTATATCGATGTATAATAAAGGCTGCCTTGTTTTGTGTTTGTCATTTGTGGTTGTGCCTATAATCACCACGCTTGGCAGGCGGGTTGGTGATCGCAGTGCTGACCTTCTTGCACCGATAACGCTATGCTCGGAGTTTCTCTACGTGATCGAATCAGAAATGAAGAGATCCGTAGTAGAACCAGAGTCACCGACATAGTCCTGCGAATCGCGAACCTGAAGTGGCAATGGGCGGGGCACATAGTCCGAAGGACCGATGGACGTTGGGGGCCAAAGGTGCTGGAGTGGCGACCCCGCACCGGACGGCGCAGTGTAGGGAGACCCCCCACAAGGTGGACCGACGACATAAAGAAGGTCGCCGGTAGCCGCTGGAGCCAGGCGGCGCAAGATCGGGCCTTGTGGACGTCATTGCGTGAGACCTATGTCCAGCAGTGGACGTCCATCGGTTGATACGACGACGACGACGATAATAAAGGACAATAGTGTTTACGCACTAGATTTATCGTGTTATACAAACATAAATGAAAATAGTTTACCCTCTTATAACTATTGTTAATTACAGGTATTTATAATAATTGCAGCATGAATAGTTGGATTTTCCTGAAGCCATCTACGAGTATTTGTCTTTTTATGCGCATAACAATTACCATGGCGCTATCTGTATGTACTAACTATTCCCCATGGTTTTACCCACCTGGAGAGCGGTTGCCTCCTTTTGCGAGACTGGCATCTCGCTGAGACACTCCGGCCCAGACGAAGGGGAGTAGGAAACAGGAGGCGGAGGATCATGCAACTCCTCCCCATGTAGAATATCTGTGAGCCGAATACAACCGAGGGGTCAGAGAGGAATGTCTCAACGAGCCTCTGGCTCCCCACTCATGGTTGACGACGGTCCCGCTGGGTTTTAGTGGGTATGAGTTCTTCCCCCTCGCCGAGTCCCACACTCCCGACCCCACAGTTGGGGTGCGTAAATGCATTCCCCAGCGTCAAAAAAAAATGGTTTTACCCACTTAGTGACCGATCCCGTGGAAATATGGTAAAATACATCCGTGATAATCGTCTACATCGCGAAATAAAGTCAACTGAGGGATAAGCTTTGCAGATGAGTTTATTCGATGACGATAACAGAAACTACAGTCCTGTTTTAATTATTTCCTCATTAAAACCTCCGCTGTTTCTAATGAATATTTTTTTTAATAACCATTGTATCTCAGGAGCTACTGGCTTGAATTGACAAAAAGTTTTAGTGTCGGATAGATCATTTATCGAGGAAGACTATAGACATTACATGGAGTTAGAAGACCGCTCCCGAAAACGAAGACGGATAGTACTAATAAAAAAAACACATTTTAGTATAGCTAAATTTAGTATAGCTAAATGAAACGAAATTTCCATAAAACATACATTACTAAAAGAAGCAACTAAACGCAATCAGCTGTCGCTGGGGTCATGGACCGCACGCGGCCGCTGCCTATGCACGTGTACAAGAAACCTGTCATTAGTACAATCATCTCTCTTCGTTTAACAAATAAATAGAAATTTTAACAAAAAACGAAGTTTATTTTTGAAGACAGTTCTTTTTTTGTTAAAGTTTTTATTTCTTTTTTAATTTTTTGTGAATCTGAAGTAAACGTGTTTGCAATGCAGCAACAAACGTAAGCTCATTGCTATTTGATTGCAGACCCTTATATTTTCTGCCTTAAGCCGCACCCTTACTGTAAGCCGTGAAGGAGATCCATTGATCTTCATATGTAACTACGACTAGCACTTGACCATACCGAAGTTACGGTAAGCAACTCAAATATCCGCATAGCCTATACAAGATTCTGTGGAGTATCGTTCATTTGCTCTTAAGAATTGAAGAGTTCTGTCACTTTGTCATGGATTCCAACTATCACAAAACAACACTTGAAGTATATCCTTTCCAAGACTTATACGTCCATTTGTCGCGCACATGCTTAATGCAAATTTAGCACTTATCCGGTTTTCTCATGGATGCCATCATCAAAACTGGATTTAAAAAATGGGACCACCTTTCATTTAAAAAAATCATCAAGATCGGTCCACCCAGTCGGGAGATATGAGGTAACAAACATAGACGAATTCATTACCTCCTCCTTTTTTTGAAGTCGGTTAAAAACTAGGGAAATTTATTCATTTTGAGAGTTTCCTTTTAAAAACTTTTACCTTTCACTGTAATCGTAATCAAATATATTTTATATCACTTTACGTGAATATTAAAATACCGAAAACATAAATATATAATTTAAGAACGAAAGACAACATTAACGTTAACATTATCTCATTAGACACACCACAATTTGCACGTACACAAAAAATATATATAAAAGTACCCAAAAAAAAAATGTACTTACTGTATTAGTAAAGAAATTATAAACATATCGACGCCCCTTACGTATAAAGAGTCATGTATACAATCCTAATTCAATAAAACCCTGTTTCAAAGATATAACTGATTATATGTTTTTAAACATGACGTTTTAATGATATAAAAACAATGCCATAGCTCAGGGGTCGGCAATCTTTTGAGTCAAAAGAGCGAAAAAAGAGCGACAAAAATGCTTTTCTTGCCAACAATAAATATTAATCTATTCATTCATCGAGAAAAATATTTATTTATTCATTTATATGTCGGAGAATGAGAGAGAAGACGCATAGCATAGGGGCATAGGGTTCTCCGCCGACATCGTCATTAGTGGGTTTCATAATTCAATTTCCACACTGTGGGCGTTGTTGGGTAATGTTGATGCAATCAAACACTAAGTGATCCCGATATCAATTTACATATATACATACATAGCATCACGCCTCATTCACTTCGGGGTAGGCAGAGACCACGTCCTTCCACTAGCCACGATCCTTGCATATCTCCTTCGCTTCTTTCATTCTCATTAAACCTTTCATACAAGTTCGTCGGTTTAGAGTACTCTTGACCTGGCCGTTATTTAAAATGTCCTGGATTTGGTCCAGGAACGTTCGCCTCGGTCTTCCCCTTCCAACTTTCGCATTCACTCTTGACTCATAAATCCTTTTTGTCAGTCTCCTTTCATTCATTCTCTCTACATGCCCAAACCATCTAAGCATACCTTTTTCAATTTTAGTCACTACGTCTTCTTTTATACCACAACGTTCTCTTATCACACTATTTCTCACTCTGTCACTCAGTTTTAATCCACTCATGCTTCTCAACGCTCTCATCTCTACCGCATTTATTTTACTTTTGTGATTCTTCTGCCATACCCAACTTTCACTACCATACATAAGTGTTGGCACCAACACTCCAGCATGCACTGCCAGTCTAGCCCTTTGAGACACCATCTGGCTATTTATAAAGGCGTGCAGAGCACCATTTACCATATTCCCTGCATTCACCTTCGTTTCAATATCACTTTCACATGTTTCATCTTTTGTAAATTTATATCCCAAGTATACATATTCTTTCGCCTCTTCCACTTGTTCCCCATCTATCAAAATATTGCCTTTCATCATAGATTCATCTCTTTCAAAAAGCATGACTTTCATTTTGTTTACATTCCCTTTCATTCCTTTCCCTTTCAAAGCTTCATTCATATTGTATTACTTGATCATCAGGGTAGAGTAAGCATTTGACGAGTAATTCATCCATTGTTAACCCATACATACTTTCTTTATAATCTGTCAAACATTTATCCATGAACAGGTTGAACAGCCATGATGACGCAATACATCCCTGTCGAACACCTCTTTTGACAGGAAACCAGTCCGTGTACGCCCCGTATATTCTGACACAAGCACTAGAACCCTCACAGAGATACTTCAATGCTTGAATCAGACAACCGCTCACCCCATACCTAGATAACATTGACCACAACTCATTCCTCACCACTCGATCATAGGCCTTTTCTAAATCTATGAAAGCGTAATAAACTTTTTGGTGTTCATAAATTTACACAAAGCCGACCACTGCGCCGGGCTCTCACTCAAATACTAGAGTACGCACGCCGGTTTATGACAATTGACTCTGTCCTACGCCGAAAAATAGATGGCGCCGGCGTTCCGCAAACTATTTGACTCCGGCATACATGTGTTTTTCGTAACAATTTATATGATATTATTAGATAGATAGATAAAATTCTTTATGGCATTCTACATTGAAGGATTCAATACTTTACAATATAAACAAAATTAAACGTATTTGTATATGAAACTAAAAATCCCATGCGGCTCGCAAGCCGCAGGTTGCCGACCTCTGTCCCCGGTTGATATAATCATCGATGTTACAAAAGTGTCTCAAATATGAACTGACTCTATACATAGTAACTATTGCAATACGCATATAGTAAAATTAATTTGTATTAAGTTTTTATCGTGTTTTACCTCATTAGTATGGATTAAACAGATTCGTACCGATAAGATTCGATATTAAATTATTATAAATGTTTAATTAAAACATACATGCTACCACAACACAAACACCAATGACATTACACAATCCATCACTTTTAAATAAATCATATTAAAATATATATATTTTAAACGTGAATTTTTAATAAGACTATATATATATTAATAAATATATTAAATTAATTCTTGAAAATGATATTAACATCAAGTATCACATTTTTATTTCAGAAAAAAATATTTCAGATATACTGTAAATACGTAGTGTGAACTAATAGTATTTACAAGTTACGGTTTTTATTTTAATCAAACCAAACATGACCCAGTCTTTCTGTAGATAAGTGTGATTTTCATTGTACATTTGAGAAAAATTAAAACCCCGTTAAAATCGGACTAACTGTTACTATTATTAAATGTGTTTTAAATCAGGGCTTGGCAACCTTTACTTATAGAAGGGCTACAAATGTTATGAGAATATTGGCGCGAGGCACAAATATTATGAGGATATTGGCGCGGACCACAATCGTTATGAGGATATTGGCGCGAGCCACATATGTTATGAGAATATTGGCGCGGGCCACCATCGTTATGAGGATATTGGCGCGAGCCACAAATGTTATGAGGATATTGGCGTGGGTCATGAATGTTATGAGGATATTGGCGCGGGCCACAATCATTATGCGGATATTGGCGCGAGCCACAAATGTTATGAGGATATTGGCGCGGGCCACCATCTTTATGAGGATATTGGCGCGAGCCAAAAATGTTATGAGGATATTGACGTGGGTCATGAATGTTATGAGGATATTGGCGCGGGCCACAATCGTTATGCGGATTTTGGCGCGAGCCACAAATGTTATGAGGATATTGGCGCGAGCCACAAATGTTATGAGGATATTGGCGCGGGCCACAAATGTTATGAGGATATTGGCGTGGGTCATGAATGTTATGAGGATATTGGCGCGGGCCACAATTTATGCGGATATTGTTGCGAGCCACAAATGTTATGAGGATATTGACGCGAGCCACAAATGTAGATAGATCGATAGATAAACACTTTATTGCATACTTTTAAATTACAAAAGTAACAATTAAAACTGAATAACGGTAAATTTATATTTATATACAAAAGCATGCAACGGGCGGCCTTATCACTATCGGCCTTATATATCGACGATATTAACGCGAGCCACAAATGTTATGAGGATATTGGCGCGGGCCACAAATGAATCGACGACATTAGCGCGAACCACAAATGTTATGAGGATAATGGCGCGGGCCACAAATGTATAGACGACATAAGTGCGAGCTACAGATGTTATGAGGATATTGGCGCGGGCCACAAATGTATCGGCGATATTGGCGCGCGCCACGAATGGTATAAAAATATTGACGAGGGCCACATTTCATTTAATAAACACAATGTTATAAAATGAAACTATTTCACATTTTTAACCATGCTCATCGCAACTCTCAATTGTACTCGTGCATGCGGGCCGCAGGTTGCGAACCCCTGTTTTAAATAATAGGTTTGAAAACATATTTAAAAATTATTGCTGGATAAATTTTTTCGCTTTTTCAACCTATATTGCATTAAAATCTATAACATAATTAATTTTCTTTTAAATTCATCTAATATAAGTAAAGTGTGTCTGATTGCCTGGCATACGTACGCAGCGTAGCGAGTAACAAAATTTATTGCCAACGATGGCAAGTTAATATCGATGTAATGTCATTGGTGTACACATATAACTCACCGATCAGTATTCATGTCCTGGGACAGGTTATCCTGGTAAGTGCTCAGCACCGACATGGCCTGCAAGTCGGGTATCCTTTCCTCCGCCGTCTTCTCCGTCTGCTCCAAACAATTACCGTGTAAATCACACTTGCCAGTGATTATAATATCATGCTTTTGGGAACCCCATGAGGGGCTCCAAATCGGTTTAGTAGTTTTGACATGAAAACACGACAGATAGACAGAGTTACTTTGGCATTTATAATATTAGTAAGTGTTATTATTTTACACACTTGAAGGTGATGTTTTTACAAACTTTGTGTGTCATATTTATTTATATCAAAGCAATAGCCTAAAAGATAAAAAAAGTATCCTATGTCCTTTCTCATGCTTTAGACTATCTGTGTACTGAATTTCATTTAAATCGGTTCAGTAGTTTCGTCCTAAAAGGGCCACTATCGGATTTATAATATCATATAACAATATTTAAACACATAGCTTACACACGACTTCATTCATATTTTGTTTTAAACATTACTAATAACACGATGTAAGCGCACACTAAGAAGCAGATACCCATTTATCCCGTGAGATCGGGGTAGATATACGAAAGAAAACACTCATTGGTTCACTGACGAGATCTCCAAAACTATTCGCTATTTTGACTTGAAATTCTGAATATATTCCACTTTCATGATGTAAACGCACACTAAGAAGCAGATACCCATTTATCCCGTGAGATCGGGGTAGATATACGAAAGAAAACACTCATTGGTTCACTGACGAGATCTCCAAAACTATTCGCTATTTTAACTTGAAATTCTGAATATATTCCACTTTCATGATGTAAACGCACACTAAGAAGCAGATACCCATTTATCCCGTGAGATCGGGGTAGATATACGAAAGAAAACACTCATTGGTTCACTGACGAGATCTCCAAAACTATTCGCTATTTTGACTTGAAATTCTGAATATATTCCACTTTCATGATGTAAACGCACACTAAGAAGCAGATACCCATTTATCCCGTGAGATCGGGGTAGATATACGAAAGAAAACACTCATTGGTTCACTGACGAGATCTCCAAAACTATTCGCTATTTTGACTTGAAATTCTGAATATATTCCACTTTCATGATGTAAACGCACACTAAGAAGCAGATACCCATTTATCCCGTGAGATCGGGGTAGATATACGAAAGAAAACACTCATTGGTTCACTGACGAGATCTCCAAAACTATTCGCTATTTTAACTTGAAATTCTGAATATATTCCACTTTCATGATGTAAACGCACACTAAGAAGCAGATACCCATTTATCCCGTGAGATCGGGGTAGATATACGAAAGAAAACACTCATTGGTTCACTGACGAGATCTCCAAAACTATTCGCTATTTTGACTTGAAATTCTGAATATATTCCACTTTCATGATGTAAACGCACACTAAGAAGCAGATACCCATTTATCCCGTGAGATCGGGGTAGATATACGAAAGAAAACACTCATTGGTTCACTGACGAGATCTCCAAAACTATTCGCTATTTTGACTTGAAATTCTGAATATATTCCACTTTCATGATGTAAACGCACACTAAGAAGCAGATACCCATTTATCCCGTGAGATCGGGGTAGATATACGAAAGAAAACACTCATTGGTTCACTGACGAGATCTCCAAAACTATTCGCTATTTTAACTTGAAATTCTGAATATATTCCACTTTCATGATGTAAACGCACACTAAGAAGCAGATACCCATTTATCCCGTGAGATCGGGGTAGATATACGAAAGAAAACACTCATTGGTTCACTGACGAGATCTCCAAAACTATTCGCTATTTTGACTTGAAATTCTGAATATATTCCACTTTCATGATGTAAACGCACACTAAGAAGCAGATACCCATTTATCCCGTGAGATCGGGGTAGATATACGAAAGAAAACACTCATTGGTTCACTGACGAGATCTCCAAAACTATTCGCTATTTTGACTTGAAATTCTGAATATATTCCACTTTCATGATGTAAACGCACACTAAGAAGCAGATACCCATTTATCCCGTGAGATCGGGGTAGATATACGAAAGAAAACACTCATTGGTTCACTGACGAGATCTCCAAAACTATTCGCTATTTTGACTTGAAATTGTGAATATATTCCACTTTCATGATGTAAACGCACACTAAGAAGCAGATACCCATTTATCCCGTGAGATCGGGGTAGATATACGAAAGAAAACACTCATTGGTTCACTGACGAGATCTCCAAAACTATTCGCTATTTTGACTTGAAATTGTGAATATATTCCACTTTCATGATGTAAACGCACACTAAGAAGCAGATACCCATTTATCCTGTGAGATCGTAGTAAATATACGAAAGAAAACACTCATTGGTTCACTGACGAGATCTCCAAAACTATTCGCTATATTGACTTGAAATTCTGCATATATTCCCCTTTCATGATGTAAACGCACACTAAGAAGCAAATACCCATTTATCCCATGAAATCGGGGTAGATATACGAAAGAAAACACTCATTGGTTCACTGACGAGATCATCAAAACCTTTCACCTGATTGACTTTAAATTTGGCATACATATTCTCTTTACGATTGCCATGAAGTTACTTCCGCGGGGACCGAACTACTAAGTATTTCAAACAAATTAAAAAACAAACAATAGGGGGATTGAAAAACATAATCGTTACGAAATTGACAACCATAACAATACAAAGTGGGAATCGCTTATCAAAATATAAACAATGAAATGTTACCAACAATCACGAACCGTTCGCCTGTTAATAATGTATTAATTTAATCGTTTATATCATACTTTATGGCCGGCGCCACTAACTCGCCTTCTGAACATTCCAACACCGCCGGCATCGTGTAAAACATAGAATATCACTTCAATAACACTCCTGGCAAGCATTATACACGGTTCCTTAACAACAACAACGACATAACTGAATTTGCTTGGGAAAAAACACAAGAAACAACTGACCTTGCTTACAGTGTCGGTGTAAAACTGATTCATCTGTATTTGATTAGTGCTACAGAGTAACCATCTTTTATAAAACTTGTCTTATATAAGCGAATTGAGAACCAAAAAGTGTCAGATTTGGGAATAACGTAATCCGTTACCGATAACAATGTTATTATGCAACAACTAGTGTCGTCAAATAAACGATTTGTATACATTTAGTAAACGAAACTCGCAAAACTAAAACTAATAAATAGCCCCGAATGCAAATGCTACTTGGATTTGGTAAAGAACGAAACGAAGACGAGTCGGACACAAAGAAAGAAATAAGATCAGGAAATTTCGAAAACCTTACATACACAGAATGTACAAGACAAATAATAAAAGAAAATAAAACGTCAGAGGAAATTTTGGAGTCACAATTAAACGAAAAAAAAAATATTATTATAAAAATGAAGAGATTGTTGAACTTAAACTTCTTATGGCACCGTAAGGAAGTTTTCGTTGCTCGTTACACGATGTACGTTTGTGAGATTATGTATAATTGCACCAATTTTAATACAATATAAACCAAGAGAGTTTCACTGCCTCTAATTGTACATTGATACAGAAACACTTTTTTTGTTTGAATGCATGGACCTCAAGAACTATTGCTTCTTATTAAAAAACAAATGTAGTCTCAGATAGCTTGTTTATCGAGGAAGGCTACAGGTTATATATTACGTAACGATTAAAAAGAGCGGAGCATTATCGTAAAATGTTGCAAAAACTGAGAAATTGCATTCCTTTTGAGTGCTTAAACGATGAAAGTTACGCAACAATCATAGAAAATAAAATAAAATGGAAAATGTTATACATAAGAATGTGTGTGTGTGCATGTGATGTGTGTTAATGTGTATGTGTGTGTATAGGTGCGTCCCACGTGTGTCTGTGTGTGGTATGTGTCTGTGTGTGGTATGTGCCAGTGTTAGTGACCATAAGAAGGTGTGTGTGCATGTGATGTGTGTTAGTGTGCATGTGTGTGTTTAGGTGCGTGTCACGTGTGTCTATGTGTGTGGTATGTGCTAGTGTTAGTGAGCATAAGAATGTGTGTGTGCATGTGATAAGTGTTAGTGTGCATGTGTGTGTAGGTGCGTGCCACGTGTGTCTGTGTGTGTGATATGTGCCAGTGTTAGTGAGCATAAGAATGTGTGTGTGCATGTGATGTGTGTTAGTGTGCATGTGTATGTAGGTGCATGCCACGTGTGTGTGTGTGTGTGATATGTGCCAGTGTTAGTGGTCATAAGAATGTGTGTGTGAATGTGATGTGTGTTAGTGTGCAACTCAGATTATAATGTTCAATCACTTAATGTTCCTGATAGCAATTGCTGCCACTTATTGACTCTGCTCCACACTGATACACAGATAATGCCAGCGTTCCACAGACTACAGCACTCTGAGATATATATATGTGCAAAACTCTGAATCATTTTTAAAATTTCAAGCAAGGCCGGATTTAAAGGGGGGGGGGGGTATATCAAAATTTGTTTCAATTGTTACCAAATCATACATTTATTTGCTAAACACAAGTCATAATGGTGTAAACATATTAATAGTAGTCTCACTATATCTGCTATTTAATAGCATTCAAACATTTATAGATGTCACTTCTTTTGAAATGTCAATATTATAATTAGTTAAAAGTATTCTAATGTTATGAGATGTCAATTAGTCAAACAAAATGGGGGATTTCTTGCCATTGTATTTTGAAAACAAAATAAGTAACATAGATTGGAAATCTCAAGGGAGAAAACAACTAAAAACAAGGAATTTAATTTCGAAAATATTTTTATCACCTTTTATACCCTGGGGCTTCCAGAACTCTAAATCTGGCCCTGTTAAAAAGGTTATAATATATTTACTGTCTTATTCTAGTTACTGTTGCAGTAATCTCAAAATTTCACTAAGCTTATTGTAGCCAATTGTAGTGTTCTTCAGAAATTACATACATCATGGAAAAGCTAAGGCTTTTTCAATGTAGTAAAGCTATTATAACAAGCTTTCTTCCATTGTCAACTGCATAGGTTTGGATTCTTTGGGAATACCAAGAAACTTGTTCCGATTGTCCATCTCCATCAAAGAATGAATATGTATGTTGAATTTCAAGTCAATCCTTTGAATAATTTTGAGAGTTCTAGTGGTGATTGAGTGATGGTTTACAACTTCTTTATACAATATATGCACTAAAACAAGATTTTGAAGTGAAAACTTCTTGAGCATCATTGTGATTTCAAATTAGATGAAATGAAAATGGGACAGTTAAAAGAGATAGACATATAACTTCGTAAGATTGAACATGGGATAGAATGAAATAGGAAGCATTGTACAGTGTTTATTATGTTCATAGTTCTGTTTGTGCTCTGCTTTGTGCCTCTTCCACTCGTAATCCACCAAGCCATAGTGGGATTTAATATTAAATCATTAGTAAAACCTACAATTATCCTTTGCCAACATTTTACATTTGTCTCATTATTTTGATGCCAACATTTTTGAAGGTTTTACTTTTACCACATATGAATCGTACAAAGCGTTTTTTTTTTATTTCCCAAAATACTAATATAAAATATTGTTATAAAAATATTTATGCTTTATTGATATAAAGATAAAGCACGCTTTTAACTGCACTTATGTCTAATGAAAACTTACTTAGGAACAAAAATAATCTTGAGAATTATATCTCAGTTGGATGGACAAGTAATGAATCACTACACTGTCTAAATAAGGATGTCTGTATTTACTTGACCTCTATGTTAATGTGCATCATTTGTAATATTTTATTTGTATTGATTTTAAATTAGGCTCCATTACCTAATTACCAAAAAAAAAAAAACTTTTTGACTCAACTTTTTGTAGAATAAATTGTAATATGCAATTAAGTTAAATCTGTAAGAGGAATATAAAAATAATTAAACTTAAAGTAAAGTGACAAATCATAGAAAAAAATTAAGTACACTTAAAATGCCATTTATTACTTACTTCTTAAACTCATTACATAGAAAAACCTTTACACCGTTAAACCTTCAATAAGTCGTAAAATAAATTCAATGAATGAAATAACAATACTAAATATTTGAAACTATAAGTCAAAGCAATAAATATTTCAAAAACTATGGACCACTTCTATGCTTTTTAGCATCTATTTCTTAAAATTAATACTTCAAAAGAAATCCTTCAATACTTTACGGTACTATAAGGTTTAATTAATTGTAAAATAAATTCAATTAATAAAATAAATAATACATGAAAATACTGTATTAATTTAATTAAACTTGAGGGGATATATTGTATTTTTTTAAAAACAGGGTGGGTGTAAGCTAATATGTTATAACAGAATTTTGTGGCAAATATAAAAACTATTATATACATAGAATCAATTGGGCAAAATAGGAGTGACTCAAAGGAAATATATGGCATAATTGTAACCAATGTTTCTCCATTGAATAGAAAACAATTGAGGAAATATAAAACCTTATGTTTACTCATCTATGATTCAGATTCTATGCTAACAATATATACCTTGTTTTAGTTTATCAAAACCTATGTAATAACTATAAATAACCACTCACAATTAGTCGACATGAGAAAAACAATTGGATTACAAAGAATACTCTATGATTATCAAATAGCATAGTTACACACTTAATACTGGGTGTCTTTTTCTTTAAGTAAAAGTAGCCTAACTTTTACTATGTACTATAGAATAGCCTAAGTTACTCCTTATAACATCTGCTATCTGCCAGTGCCAATCCCAATCCCAGCTGTTTCTGAGATTAGCCATAACAAATAGACTAACTAACAGAAAATTAATATTCATTTAAAAGTACAGAGTACTTAGATATGCAATTAGTGAAAAATCTATTATTTAGAAACATACTCTAATTTTCATTATCTAAATAACAAGGTATAGAAAAAAATATGACAATAGCATAAAAAGAAATACTAAAAAGCTTTTTTTTAAATATGTAAAGAAATTTCTTATTTAATATCCTGGAAGCCTGGTTCCCAAGATCCAAACAAGAATTTATAGAATTAAAAGATTCAATAAAAAATGTTAGTACTAGAAACCACAGCCGAGATATCATACCTTTTTTATAATATTTTTTTTTAATAGAAAAGCCAAAGATTTTGCATATATTAAACAATATACTCACTTGTTGTAATGCTCCAATTCCATCTTGAAATAATTGTTGGAATGCAAGCTCATTGCGCTGCGCGTCAGTCAAAAAGGACTCAGTCTCTGCCGTGTCTGATGGTCTATGAGGCAGCTTCACACTCCCAGCAAATAAAGGAGTTCCTATTTTCGGTACAAAAACATTTTCTTCCGGCCTTTCTATCAGGGGTTTAGGAATATCCTCTTCCAGAGAAGGATCTCCGTCAGACATCACATAAAACACCCCAGACTCTCACAGTACTTAAAACGAATGAAACTTTAAATATTCCTATTTATTGGTTTCCGATTTAGACCTCGAAACGATTAGTCACCAATTGAAGTTCAATTTTAAAAGTTAGGCACTGTTTACTGACGTTCTAACATTTACACACATATTAGATCACCTAATACATATGTGAATCTGAGATAATGAAAAGCCTATAAGGCGATTTATTAAAAATCTAAATATTACACTACAAATTGGCAAATAACCTTAACACCAAGGTACAGATACACTGTGCACTTTCAAAAATAACATAACTACTCTGTATTGAAAATTCCAATTGGCAACAGATTGCGAAATCTGTATGTATTATATTATCTACAGCAAACAAACAAGGTATAGAGAGCCGACATATTTCTTAATTTATTTCCACAACTAACAAAGACAAATTATGCTTCAGAGATGTGGCTTCTTGTTCTATAACAGGGATCGTCAAGCTGTGGCCCGCGGGGCAATGAAGAACGGCTTATAGGCATACAAATGAGAGACTTCAAAAAATACTTGACGTAAGGCTGTGTGCTTATGAAATCGGCCGTTTGTTGTACGTACGTATCATAACAAAGCTTCCCTCTCCGACGCAGGTGATGTGTTGTAGTCAATACTAAGTTTAAAAATTCTTTGATTCTTTAGGTATTCAGTTGTGTAATTGAATTTCAGAATCCCAAACTTATATAACCGAATAGGTTATCTCTTATCATACAATTTTTTATATATGCCTCGCTATTGACGCGTTTTTAAAGAGGTATTCACGCCAAAAGTAAGCGAATACTGTTCCAATTTCACCTTGTCTTGTTAACTTTTGGATAAGTTCCTTTTTTTATTAACAATGGCAACATTTAAATGCCACGACGCTTACGAACTGTCAGTTGAAAGCTCTGTCACCGTGTCATGTCAAGTTCAAGTGTGCTTGCGTCGGTATTACCGCAAAAATAGGTTGCCGGTGAATATTTTGTTGAGCTTCTATTAATTTCTTTTTACATATGTAATACTTCCCAATTAGAAAACCATTATAAGCAAAATGACAGTGGAAACACATAGTAAGGCGAGGGCTTCCCAGCTCACGTCTGATAAACAACTCACATTTATAAAACTAGCCGTATTATCAATGGCAGCGATTTTGTGTAAGTAAACTGTATTTATTCATATAAAATACGTTATTTCTACAGTTAAGTTGTAGCATTTAGTTCAGAATATTAAAAAAAAAATTCGCTCTCCATACTTCCTTTTGTATTACGTGGTCTTTCATCGCGATACAAATTGTGCAGTGACGACAAGTATGCTGGCAATGTATTATTGCCTTTATTGTAAGGTAAATAAATATTATATTAATACAATTCAATAACCTATTTGTATGTTTTAGCTTTTGCAACGCGTCTGTTCTCTGTGTTACGATTCGAGAGTGTGATACATGAATTTGATCCATATTTCAACTACAGAACTACCCGCTATCTCACTCAAGAAGGATTCTATAATTTCCACAATTGGTTTGATGATCGAGCATGGTATCCTCTGGGACGTATTATAGGTGGTAAGTATATCAATTTGGTTTACAAGGTAGGATAAATCTTTATTTACAACTAACAGCAGGTGACTATGGACGAAAATGATTCTATTTAGGCATATCCTAATTAAACATTGTATAACAATATCATAATATATACGTAGTATATAATAATATATACATCCAATGTATAAAACTTTTTAAAAATTTTTAAGAAGTAAGTAGTATTGTTTGTTTCTTTTTCTAAATGTTGAGAGTTTTTTTTTTTATATTTTATTAGCTAAGGAGTACATTCTTCTGATACTAGATTTTTTAATTTTTGAACTGTATAAATATGTATATTCTTCTGGATTCGAAAGATGATAACTATGATATAAAGTCTGTAAGTAAATATTTGATTTTAATGACTTTTGAGGGAATTTAAGGGGCACTAAATGATGGGTTGCATGTAAAACATTTGCAATGGTCAGATTGCAAATAGAATAGACTAGATGATAGATAAATTAATATTTCATTTCAGGTACAATATATCCTGGTCTTATGGTAACATCTGCAACACTTTACAATGTAATGCAGTTCCTGAATATCACAATAGACATCAGAAATGTTTGTGTATTTCTTGCCCCATTCTTCTCTTCACTTACAACAATTGTGACTTACTTACTCACAAAGGAGTTGAAGGTAAATTTATACAAATAAATAAAATCATAGAGTCAACTTGTTACTCCACATTAACAGCTTTTTGCTAAATGCATGTGAAAGTATATGCTGAACTTATATAAAAATAGTACAATTTTTAAATTTTTATGCATCTGCATGTTTGTTCTTACTAATCTCTGATACAGCTGATTTGATTTAGCCAGGTAACAATTGTGTTATTAGAAGTAACTTATTACTTTAATTTTAGAAAGATATTGGACTTCTCTGAGAAGAAGCTACAATAAACTCATATCCTTTATTTCCTTCATTATCATGGAAATATAATACAAATTTGTTTTATTTTACCTAAGAATTGCATTCAATCGGCCAAACTTTATTGTCTCCATAACCCTTGAAGTTATAATAAGACTTTTTCATTTAGTTTTCTTGTAATAAGATACATAGTCAAAACCGTTTATGTCAACATCATCATCAAAGACATACAGGTTTTATTAACCCAGAACAAAGGTTCCTGTTCAATGTTAATCACTGGTTCTTATGATTTACAGTTTTCAATGTCCTTATAAGATGATTTGACTTTATTTATATAGCTGTTTATTGTGTAGGCAAAGGGCAGAAATATGGTAGAGCTGTGTAATATGTTTTTTCTCAGTTACAATTCCTATTATCATTCTGAAATTATTAATAATTTTATCCACTTGAACACAATCACTTTATCAGATTAATCATTTTTAACTACACTGACCACTTCAACACGGTACACTGTATAAACAGAGCAACACCTTCGTCTGATGAAAATTAAGTCCTTGATGCTGCAGTTACAAGTCTTTTATATTGTATAGATGATAGATGAAGGTCTCATTTCTATCTCAACAATGTTATGGCTCCACTGACATTCACCTATAATTTAAATACAGTGTTGTGTGTATTCAATACACTAGCAAATATCTTGGGCTCAATGTGTAAGCCTCTCTTAACATGTGTAAGCCTGGACTAGTGTGTCCGAGCTAGGTTAGCTACCAGTAAAGATGTGCATCTATATAATGCCTTTTACTAAGTCAGCACTATCATTGTAGATTGGATCAATTAAATAAGATTACAGCCAAGACTGCCTCGCTGGTCTAGTGGTTAGCATTCAACTACAGACATAAGATACTAGGTTTGAGTCCCAGTTTGAGCCAATTCAAAAGTATTATTGAGTTCTCTATTATGATTTTCTCAATATTTCCCCAAAGTTGGGAAGTTGTTGGTGGTCCCCTCCCCCGTTCTTCGGAGAGCACGTTAAGCCGTCGGTCCTGGGCCTGATCTCCCTCCTTTCGTGTCGGATTCTCGTCAAATCACTCTTTGAGAGTGAAGGAATAGAAAGTGCACTTGTATACTATGCCTGCCAATCCACAGTCCAGCAGCAAGGTGGGTATATGCTCTTAAAACCCTCTCTCATATAAGTGAGGAGTCCTGTGCCCAGCAGTGGGACGTTGATGGGCTGCTTCTTACTTTCTTTTACAGTCAAATACTAATCATTAAAAAAACCTGATGGTATTTCAGGACGAAGGTGCTGGCCTCGTAGCAGCAGCTATGATTGCAATAGTTCCTGGTTACATCAGTCGTTCAGTAGCCGGAAGTTATGACAATGAAGGCATAGCTATATTCTGCATGCTGCTCACATATTACTTCTGGATAAAGGCTGTCAACACTGGCACTATTCTGTGGGCTACCATGACAGCTCTGGCCTACTTCTACATGGTAAGTGCATCATATAAACGTGAGGAAAATATATCTTATGTCAACTTATGTTGTATTGATTAAACTATAATTATTTTTTATAAAATGCTGGTTAAATAACTAATAAAATAAAGTGATTGCTTGCTTTATTCTTTACTGTTGTAGAAGTCCCAACGAAATTGACAAGATTGATTCTTTAAAAAAAATTCAACTTATTTTACTTGTGCCACAAATAGAATGTATCTCATCTCTTACACTACAATCAATTATACGCACTTGAAAAACTCCCCACTCGAAAATTAATAATTCCACCAATGACAGTGTACATTAAAATAACTTCAAATGGAAGTTTATTAGTTTAATTGTTAGTTTAGTTATTTTAATTATTTGACCACCACTCTGTTTCACTGTGAGTTGGCGAATGATTTATCAAAAATACAGTTACTTCAGAATTAATCTCACAAGTTTGTATTTGGAAAATTATAATAAAAAATAAATTCTTTGGACCCCACTTAACAAACACTATGCTACCCATTTGTAAATAAGTACTAAGTTAGCGTGTTACCATTTAACTAAACCCTGGGTTCTGACCTTGGGTTAATTACCCTTGCTAGGGTAAAACTTGTATTTTCCTTTCATGAATCTATGATGAATGGCAAAATTTTGATAGATTGGGAACAAGTGGAAGAGGTGAAAGAATTTATATACATGGGATCTAAATTTACAAAAGATGGAACATGTGAAAGTGATATTGAAAGGAGAGTGAATGCAGGGTATATGGTAAATGGTGCTGTGCGTGCCTTTATGAATAGCCAAACAGTGTCTCAAAGGGCCGGACTGGCTGTGCATGCAGGAGTGTTGGTGCCAACACTTATGTATGGTAGTGATAGTTGAGTATAGCAGACGAATCACAAAGTAACATAAATGCGATAGAGACAAAAGCATTGAGAACTTTGATTGGATTGAGTGACAAAGTAAGAAATAGTGTGATAAGAGAATGTTGTGGTATAAAAGAAGATGTAGGGACTAAAATTGAGAAGGTATGGTTTGGGCACATAGAGAGAATGAATGAAAGGAGACTGACAAAAAGGATGTATGAGTCAAGAGCGTATGGGAAAGTTGGAAGGGGAAGACCAAGGAATGAATGTTCCTGGACCAAATTCAAAACATTTTAAATAAAGGCCAAGAGTAAAACCGACGAACTTGAATGAAAGATTTAATAAGAATGAAAGAAGCGAAGGGACATGCAAGGATAGTGGCAAGTGGAAGGATGTGGTCTCTGTCTACCCCGAAGGGAATGAGGTGTGATACTATGTATAAATGTAGCAATGAGCTAATGTTTGCCTTAATTAAACTTTATTTAATTTTTAGTTATTATATATTTATTGAGTTACACCTACCTTATAAATGTGGATTAGACTAAAAATATCTCATTCATGTGCTACTGTTTTTATGTTTAATAAAGTCTATGTATTGTGTGGGTTGGTAACTAAGTGCAGTAGGGTTCATCATATATTTGCCACAAAGTAATTTGACTACCTCATTGATCTAGTGGTTAGCATATTCGACTACAGACATGAGGTCCTGGGTTTGAGTCACAGCTGGGGACAATTCAAAAATCAATATTGAATTTTCTATTAAGATTTTTTCAATATTTGTCTCAAGTTGGAAAGTTGGCCGTGTGATCCACACCCATGCAATTAGAGCTCTGTGCCCAGCAGTGGGACATTAATAAGCTACTACTTAATAAATTGATTGGATGAAATACACTACAATGTGTCAGGTTGTATACTGTTATGCAATCTGTATAAACTAATCATAGATCAACAAGATGAAAGCTTCACACATGCATTATTGCTCTTATATGCTTGTTTTTGCACTTTCATACAGATAATTAGCATGCTTTTAATCAACTTCTCCTGTAAATATATTTAGATGAACCCTATAAATCCAAAGTTAGAGTAAGTAATCAGATCAGAATTCTTTTTTAAACAGCAAAATTTAATAAAAAAGAAAACAATGAAAGGAGACTCTTTCTACATAGGGGTGTCAATATCTACAAGGTTATGCGATAGTCTATACATAAAAACTAAGAGGCCTTTTTGTAACAACTGTTTTACGTTATACAATATAAAATGTATGTGTATGTGTTTTGATGAGATTTTCACTGTCAGATAGTTGACCGGACTCGTTCAAATATCAATACATCATGTACAAGCATGCAGTCTTATTTATATATATTATTTTTTNGAAAACAATGAAAGGAGACTCTTTCTACATAGGGGTGTCAATATCTACAAGGTTATGCGATAGTCTATACATAAAAACTAAGAGGCCTTTTTGTAACAACTGTTTTACGTTATACAATATAAAATGTATGTGTATGTGTTTTGATGAGATTTTCACTGTCAGATAGTTGACCGGACTCGTTCAAATATCAATACATCATTTACAAGAATGCAGGCTTATTTATATTTTTTAATTTGCATTGATTCTTTTGCATAGATTACTATTATAATCATTATATTATATATATTCATTATGGTATTTCGCTCATTTTCATAGCATTATGACTTACGGCATACTGTTATGTGGTAAGGCGTTGGATATTGAAACTGTCTTTACATTACAAATAAAAAGGCAATACGTGCCTTATATCAATAGGAATCTCGCGTTTCCTGATGAGATAAATTCAAAGAAATACCAATTGTTACAGTACCACCGCAATCTAAATTGAATATCATTTGATATATCCGTGATATATTAAATCATAATTTATACAGCAAAAGGAGCGAAACACACAATTTTAATACAAAAAATAAAAACAAACTTGTAAAATGCTATATTTTAAAGTGAAGGTGGTTCAGAAATCATTTGTCGGGTTGAGCATATGCATTTTGAATAAGATACCCGAATCACTTCTGGGTTTGCCTCCATATAGTTTTAAGTCTTATCACAAAAATCATATTGTAATATTCAAGTTTATTTAAATGACAAAGATGTTTGGACTTAATTCCAATCGCACATGAAATCTAAACACATTGTGACGTACAAAAGCTATGTTTAAAGAAGTAACCGTTGAGTTTCTTGCCGGTTTCTTCTCAGCAGAATCAACGTTCCGAACCGGTGGTAGACTTATTACCAACGGACAGACTACTGACGATTTAAAAGTGCTTTTTGCGCCTACTTGAATAAATAATAATTTGATTTGATTACTCCATCAACATTATAACATTCCAACATCATTGTACAGTACCCCAATTAGCATAATAGTTTACCATCTTCTTTTTATTTTGTGCGCACGACCATTGCTCACCATTTTATCCTCTTCAAGGTTATCCTGTTGTATTCCTCCAATGAACTTTCCAGAGCCGATTTTATCTGGTCAGTCCATCGAGAGCACGGTCTCTCATTACATCATCAGTTTTATATGTTTCCCTTATATTATTCCCATGTAGCCTTCTTCAAGTCTCACTCATTTATGATGTACAACAATCAGGTGTCCTCGTGGGGTGGCTACGTGTTTCTGATCAACTTGATCCCCCTTCACGTGCTCGCCCTGATATTTCTGGGTAGATTCTCAGCCAGGGTGTACGTGGCCTACAGCACGCTGTACTGCGTGGGGACTATACTGTCCATGCAGATCTCCTTCGTAGGCTTCCAACCCGTGCAGAGCTCTGAACACATGCTGGTGAGTTATTTTTGAATAAAAGCTTATTTCTAATTGTATATACAGGGTTACAGGTAAATATGTTAGTAAATACGACGTAGTCCCATTGGGAAGTGATAGGGTTGACTATTTGCGATAATTTCAGATTAAAGCAAAAAATCTAAACTTGTATACAACTCGCTCTAATCTAAATAAAATAAAATAAATTAATATTGTAATAAAGATGTTATAACCCACAAAAACCTCACGGACTCAACTCACTGAGTTTTTGTGGGTTCTTCTCATAGCAGAACCCTTAGGAAATCTTAGAACTTTACATTTCAAATCATTTTCTAATATCATCATCATATATGACGATTCAAGTCCTCTAAAAGGCTAATTGATTGAAGGTCTCTTCATTTGTTATATGCAGGCTCTGGGAACCTTCGGTCTGTGTCAACTGTACGCTTTCGCCCAATACTTGCGGCATCACCTGACTCCTCCCAACTTCGAGCTGCTTTTCAAGGCGCTGCTGACCACGCTGCTGGTCACTCTTGGAACTGCCATCGTCGTACTCACTGTAACTGGTGAGTTTATATCGACGACTAAGTATATCAACGTAAGAAATCTTATTTGCTGTAAGATTCAAAGTACGAACTTTTCACCGGAGAGAAAAATCGATGGCGTAAGTCTCTGGTTTAGAATTTATTAGGGGTGTGCGAATATAGTTTGAAATACGATATTCGATTCGAATCGAATAATTGGAAAAAAATCGATTAAATCGAAAGACTGCGTCATAAAATATCCTAAGAATAACAAGATCCACTTATTTGGTGTCAACAAGAACAAAAAGAAATCCCTAATTATCACTAATGGCCAAAATATATTTAGGAATATCTTGTACTTGCTGAAAGTGAATAATTATTTTCCATCACTGGCGATATTAGTCTGATAAAAGAACTTCAGTATCATCCGATTCTTTATCGTATTTATTATTTTTAACTTTAAAAAAAAACTAACTATAATTTAACTGCCTCATTGGTCTAGTGGTTAGCATGTTCGACTACAGACATGAGGTCCTGGGTTCGAGTCCCGGGTCGGGC
>JACTOM010000914.1:573425-598697 GCA_015832385.1 Elymnias hypermnestra | reverse complement strand
AAATGTAAAGTTTTACTTTTGTATAAATATAAACAAAACTTCGTTACGTAACGCGTTACGACGCCAGTCTGTCTGGCTTCTTTTTCAACTCTAACCCAGCGCTAACAGCGCTAGCCGTATTTCTTCAAACGCTTCCCCCTCCACTCTACTCGAGTGTTTAGTGCGCGATAGACATATACCATCGACAGTGACCATATAAAATCGAAACTCTATAAAAGATTTTTTCGTCAATTTTCCGTGTGTCCTCAGCGTCGGTGTCGGAGCACCAGCCGACGTCGTGGTCGTCGTTCTACTTCGACCTTCAAGTGCTGGTGTTCCTGTTCCCGGCGGGGCTGTACTTCTGCTTCGCGAAGCTCACCGACGCGAACATCTTCATCATCCTCTACGGCGTGCTCAGCATCTACTTCGCGGTGAGTCAAATATACAGGGTGTTTCATTTAGAGGAATACTTTCAATATTTCATTTGTATATAAAATTTACATTTGCTATGATATAATTTCAAAACGTATTTTGTTGCTTAGATTTAAATTGGAAAATAAATATTTAGTAACTCGCAAAGTATATCATAAAACAAATTTAGAATAATACAGCTAAAGTCAATCTGTGAAGGAATATAATTATTATGTCCAAAAATATAGTTTATTTATTTATATTTTATCGTACACTTTATCTAAAGAAAAAATCTAAAAGAAGTCATAAAATATGTAAATCATTGAGAGACAAAAGACGATGTTATCGCTATTTATTTTTTACTACGTGTTTGCTTTCCAGCGTCGTTATTATGACGTCATTGATGACGTTTTCGCTGCGACATTTCTTAATTTTGACTGCTCTAAAGCTTTTTAGTCAATTTTTTTTAAAGAAAGTTGTTGACGTACGCCTTAGTTGTGGAGTAAGCTGGTGAATGCGTGACGAGAGCGTTACGAATAGTGTGATCGGGCGAGGTGAATCTTATAAATTGAATTCATGTCGAAATTATTTTTTGATGATAACGTGATGATTATGCGAAGCTGGAGTGTGTTGTAGCGACGTCGAGTCTTCTCCGTCAGCTCCGCACAATGATACCATACACTTTGATCGCTGATTCACATCAAATAATCCATGTCGTGAAGCTAATATTTTCAATGTGATAAAAGGCTAATTCCTGTCCCAGGGTGTGATGGTTCGTCTGATGCTGGTGCTGGCGCCGGTCATGTGTATAGTCTCCGGAGTAGCAGCGTCCAGTCTACTTGGACTCCATGTGAAAGATATCGAACCAAAGGCTGACAAACATGACAAAAAGAAGAAGCATGAAAATAACTTTGTTTTTAGGTCTGAGGTCAGTGTACGTTTATTTATTTAGAAAATACTCCCAATACAAACATGACGGAAGTGACGTTAGTACTTGTTGCTTGGGTGGTTGGAGGGTCAAATGTAAAGAGACTCGTTAGCGATACGTGCCTCGGATCCGGTTAGTTTGAAAACCGACACGGTCTGAAGCCGCACGAGGGGTGCTATAAAAGGAGCCGAGAGCGCAGGTTCTTTTTTTTTCTCTCTCTCTCTCTGCTTGTCCCCCAACATGGTGGTCGGAGCCCTTTTTTAATCATTTTTTTTTATTGAGGGAGTTTTTAAATTTTACATATGCTTACTTTTATTTTTACATTACATTGTTTGTTTTAAATTTTCCATTTTCTAATTTGTACATTATTGTATTCTATGCATCTATATATGTATTCTATATGTTGTATTTATACAATTATAAATTCACCAAGTTATGTTTTTAGGGAGTTTACAAACTTACATTGGCACTTGTAGTTTCATTATCTATTAGACTGCGTCATTGGTCTAGTGGTTAGCATGTTCGACTACAGACATGAGGCCCTGGGTTCGAGTCCCAGGTCGGACTAATTCAAAAATCAATATTGAGTTTTCTATTAAGATTTTCTCAATATTTGCCCGCAGTTGGGAAGTTGGCGGTGTGATCCACCCCCGTGCCTCGGAGAGCACGTTAAGCCGTCGGTCCTGCGCCTGATCTCTCTGCGGTCGTGTCGGATTCCCGTCACATCGGACTATGAGAGTGAAGGAATAGAGGGTGCACTTGTGTACTATGCCTGCCAATCCGCAGTGGAGCAGCGTGGTGGTCTATGCTCCAAAAACCCTCGCTCCTCGGAGTGAGGAGGCCTGTGTCCAGCAGTGGGACGTTAATGGGCTGCTACTTACTTACTTATTATCTTTACATTTATGTTTTCTACATCTAGTTTTACACAGTTCTGAGTGACTGCTTCGGGGCATGGACCGTTGCCTTTGTGATAACCAATACTGCTATAATAAATCCTCCAGCCCTTGTCATATGGGCAAGCTCATTATTATTTATTAATAATATTGTAAAGTTAATTAATATATTCCCTTTAATATGTCACTCTAATTAATAAGTTTAATTGACTAATTTGCCTTCTGATGTCTGGCTCCCAACCCCCGCTTGAATCCGACAAACATTTAAAAAGCCTGATATTTCAACTTAATTGGGTCAAAAATAATTCGTAATCAAAAGAATGCTACCTCTGAGCCACTTCATCAGCTCACACTTGCGATTGCCGGTTTAGGATCGAAATAAAATGCCACCCAGATTCTTCATCCAATGTTCCGACTTGTACTTGTCACCAGACGAGGATATGATGTATTGCGATCGAACTGGTGTTCAGCAGTGACGTTCAAGCCAAATTGGCTTTCTATTATGTCGCGCGACTGACACACGTACACTATTGTAACAAGCAAACAAAACAACAAAAAGTTAGTTCTTTATTTGTTATTAAGTGTTTCATATGATTGGCGTTCTATTATTCGCCAATCACGGGGCTTACATTAATTGCACAAACAACTTGGAAAAACAATACAAACAAATATATACATGCTATAGTCAACAAAACATTCCTTATACGATAGAACAATATTGATTTTAAATTAAAATATACTATTTTATAAACGAAGGGGAAAAGTCGCGAACACGACCTTTACGCTCAGATTCTTGCCAAAGTCTGTCAAATATTATAGTTGCGTTCAGAAATTGTTGGCTGTCAATGTCAAATAACAAAAGTATTCTTTTGAACATCATTTGATTTCTAAACGACAAGACAAACATCAAATATGCGACAAGTAGGAATAGTTTGAATGTAAAAGCATAATTGTTGTTTCTACTATATTCCAAGGATTTTTTTCATATTTACCCACCTTTTAAATCTTCCCTGGACATCCACAAGTTATTCAAAACTAAACTCGGTAGCATAATAGTAGTATTTTTCTATTGTAAAAACAAATAAACTTTATTGCTGGTATTTTTCACGAATTTCTATACATATAATAAAAAAAACTGTTTACGTACCATAATTTTAAGTGATAACGTCATGCTGAACGCTTAGGCAGATCGCACCTCTCTATCGTTTGTTCCGCGCTCTCGCTCGCATTAATATGAATTTGGTGGTCACTTTTTCTTTTTTAAATGAGCATAGATGCAGTGTATATTGCAATTGTCATAGCATTTGAGACAGCCATCAAAATTTCATTGTTGTACTTGTGAAGGTGACTCCAGAGGGACTCCGAAGAACTTCGGAACGCTTACTTCAGCAAACAGACTTGATGCACCAAGAGCAACTCGGTAGTCTCATAAGAGTTCAATATGCCTCATCATATAGAACTCTTCAGATATTTATAGTGTTTCGTGTAAAGGTGGGCGGTGTGTTCGTGATGGTGTTGGCGTGCTTGCTGGTGTCGTACGTGTTCCACTGCACCTGGGTGACCTCGGAGGCCTACTCCTCGCCCTCCATCGTGCTCTCGGCGCGCGCCCACGACGGAGCGCGTATCATCTTCGACGACTTCCGCGAGGCCTACACCTGGCTCAAGATGAACACACCCGAGGTACGAACCCGCACTACCCCACATACATGCCTGATGTGGGGGCCTTCAAATCCCCACTGTATGAATTTTAATTGAATACCATAGAAGAGTTACTTTCTGCTATTTTTGAAGTGAAACTTTTTTACTGATGAAACACGTCATTAGGGTCACGAAGGTGTGCAGCGTTTTTTATGCTAATTCGTTTAAAGTTTAGGTTGTTTTAATATTTATAACATGCGGTACCAATCGTCATTTAAAATTCATAAATTCTCTTTTCTCAAATTTAATTAGTAATTTACAATAAATTTGAGATTTCAATAAATTATTTGTATCAATTTTCGACACTTTTAATATTTTAATGATAAATAATTCGTTAAATTCTTAACATATCTTCCTATTTCCCTCCCTCTCAAGTCTGGGAAATGTAATGTTTTACATTTGTATACATATAAGCTAGACTTAAAAATTAGTTTGTCAAAGAAGTTTCACTTCTGACATATGTATGCACGCACTTTAATCATATAGGCATTATAAAGAAATCTCTTCCCGTTTTTTAATTGTCGAAATCGCAAATATAGTTTTTAATAACAAAATCCAAAAGAGTTGAAACGCAACATTATCAGCACGTTTTGTTTCAGCTTGCTAATGACATGTTGTTTCTCTCGCTCGAACAAACGCGGTACCACCGTAAGGAGAGAGCGAGACAAGTGAATGACACTTTTTTCGTCTCATACAATTGCATTTTCCACTCAGCTCAAAAGAAATTTGTTCTTTTTTTATTGCTGAGAGATAAACGCTTGATCTGATTCATTCCAAAGATAGATTAACGCAAGTTAAATAACTCTTACGTTAAAACAGTAAGCATTGATAAAATGAATGTTTATTACGAAAGTTTTCAAGAAAATATGCACCATAATAAAATCCAACAGACTCAAGTGTCCGCTTTTACAGCCAAAAAGCTCCCTTCATCCTCGCACCGCGTTTACAGAACATTTCCCTTACCACCTCTAGACACATCGAGATCCTCGGCGTCAACATTTCGAGTGAAGTCCAATTCCGTGCTCACAGCTAAATTGGCTTCATAAAACCTTGGGGTGCTCAATAGGGCCAAGCGGTACTTTGGTATAAGGCCCAAATCCGACCGCACCACGAATGCTGCTCTCATCTGTGGGCAGGAGCATCTCTTTTTTTTTTTTTTTGGTAAGACGGGAAAAAAATCCTCAATAGGATACCGGGACGCCGCGGACGTCCCGGTTATGCCGGACTCTTACCGGCTAAAAACGACCCGCCATCCTACGCACTGTCACAATGGCGACGCTACAGGTTAGCTATAGAGTAAAACTGCGCACGCCGCCGTGACTCCCCGTGAGGGGCCCCTACCTTGATCCTAAGGATCGAGCTACCTATGGGGCAGCGCGAAGGCGCGCCGCCCGACAACCTACGGAGCCTCGCTACGTGGGACGACGGCCTCCGCGGTCCGCCGTCCCAGAGGCTAGTGCTAAGGGGGAAGACGGCGGTCCTGGACCGCACGCCTTCTCGCCGGACGCCTACGACGGAGGGCGTGGGCGGCGGGATCCGCCTCCCGACGCCGCTCCGCGGCCTCTTTCAGCGACATCACCTCGTCGCTAAAGGAGGCCACCGCACTCCAACACTCCCTCCGCTCCACCATCGCTCTCACGACGGTGGGCAGAGACAGGTCGGTCGACCCTAATACGGCCACTAGGGCAGATCTCTGGCTATCCCAACTGGGGCACACCGCAAGCGTGTGCTCCGCCGTGTCCACGGCGGATCCACACTCGTGGCATTCCTCAGTGGGCTCCCTACGGGCCACCCGGCATAGATACCTCCCGAAGCACCCGTGCCCCGAGAGGATCTGCGCCAAGTGGAAAGTGATCACGCCGTGACCACGCGACACCCACTGACCAAGGAGCGGAGACACGGCCTCGATCGTCGACCGCCCTGCGCTCGGGTCACTCAACCGGTCCCGCCACTTGGTTTGTAGGACCGCCTGCGCCTGGCGCAGCCAGTCCCTTTCGTCCCCTGGCGAAGGGGGGTCGCCTCTCTGACGGGCGTCCGCCCTCCGCCAATATACGTCCGAGTGTACTTGCGCGTCCAGCTCCCAGGGGGCGGTACTCGCTAATACGCATCCCGCCGCCCAGGATATGGTGCGGTATCCTCGGACGATCCTGACTGCCACGACTCGCTGCGCACCTCGCAGCAGAGCCTTCGAACGTGGCGTCAAATCTCCCGCCCAGATCGGGGCCCCGTACAGGGCCATCGATCGTACCACGCCTGCGTACAGGCGACGGCACCCTACCTGCGGCTTGCCGACGTTGGGCAGAAGTCTGCTCAACGCGCCAGCCGTTTTCATGAGCCGGGGAGCCAAGCGCTCGAAATGAGCCTCGAATTTCCACCTGCCGTCAAGCGTGAGACCCAGGTACTTGAACGTACGCTGGATCTCGATGGAAATCCCCCCGACCACTAGACTCTCCCCGCCTGGGGGCGCTCTTCGCGGTCCATGGAAGCAGAGGGCAGGAGCATCCCTATACCAACTCCTTCCATTTGACCGAATACAGAGACGAACCATTCGAATTGTCGACGACTCCCAGTTAAGTAAGCTGAAGAGCGTTCTCTATGTGTGTTTTATCATATCTATCACGGGGAATGTTCTGAGGAGCTATTTAACTTGGTGCCACCGTCTCGCTTCTACGACCGGACCGGACGAACCTGGAAGCGTGGCCCTCAGGCACGGTTCGATTTCGTCGATCCTTTTTCCTGCGTACGTGCAAGATGTGGAACGAACTCCCAACAACGGTGTTCCTGCAAGGCTATGACCTAGATATGATGCTGCAGGTATCCATGGGCGGCGGTGATCACTCAACATCAGGTGACCCGCAAGCTCGTTTGCCTGCCACGGCTATAAAAAAAAATCAAATTTATACAAATTAAAGCTGTAGCATTAACATTTGGAATCAATTTGACAATTGTATTATTAATAACCAGTCTAATTAGTCACAGGTGACAATAATCAATCGAACGTATAAGTAATGGAACATGCATTGCCAGAGCACTAATATTTTGTAATCAATCGGTCGATTATATTTATATACAGGGTGATTTGGAACGACCAGTCCAAAATGTCAGGGTACGTTAATAACAATTTACCTGTTCACGTAAAGATGTTATTTTCAAAATCTACAGTGTAAATAAATATTGAAATTAATAATCTATATTGTCAAAACTTATCTAAGTATCGAGTCATGTGGGATCGTAGTATAACATTATACGAGGTCAGCCCGCATTCCACCGACACTATTGTTTCCCAGGACGCATTTCACGATTATTCAGTTGTGGTTCATATTTACACATCTCGACTTACGACTTATTAAAGTGAAATACACAATTTTAATATAAGAAATAAAAACTAAACTTGTAATTCCATATTTTAGAGTGAAGAAGGTTCAGAAATCATTTTTCGGGTTGAGCAAACGCAGTTTTAAAAAGATACCTCAATCAGTTTTAGATTTGCCTCAATTTTAAAAAATATGTCAAAAACATACTTTTACAAAGGGCATATGATAATGTTGAAGATTATTTAAACGATAGAAATGTTTGGACTTGAATCCAGTTGCTCACAGAAGCAAAATATTGTAACATACACAACTATTTTTAAAAGAGTAACCGTTGAGTTTCTTGCTGGTTCCTTCTCAGCGGATCCCACTTTCCGAAGTGGTGGTAGATTTCTTACCAACGGACAGACTACTGACGAATTGCTTTTCGAGTCTTTTTTTTTAATTTTAGTTTTATAAAAAAAATTTCTTATTTAGTTCCTAATATATAAAATAATAATATGCAAAAAAAATACTATTTGAAAATGACATTATTATGTGAGCAGGTAAGTGTTTCTTGGCAATATATTTCAAATTGTAGTATTTTTTCGAAATCAGACTGTATGCTGTAATTAGACACAGGTGACAATAATGAATGGTACGTTTTAGCTATTAAACTATGCATACTCATATACCGCATAATTGCTTTTGCCCAAACCAGTTTTATTAGAATGGCATAAGATTTTAGATCATTAAAATCTAAATTTAGAGATAATTATCTGTGCATGGATATCTCCATATGCCCACGGCATAGCGTAATACTCGCGTGACCTATACCTAAGCATAATTTTAAGACATCGATAATATTTTATTGGATGATCGTTTTATTTATCCAGGATGCCAAAGTGATGTCGTGGTGGGATTACGGGTACCAGATAACGGCGATGGCGAACAGGACCGTGATAGTGGATAATAACACGTGGAACAATACGCACATCTCCAGGGTAGGACAGGCCATGGCGTCCAGCGAGGACCACGCCTACGAGATCATGAGGGAGCTGGATGTGGATTATGTCCTCGTTATATTCGGAGGACTAGTCGGATACTCCTCAGACGGTAAGCGTCTTGCGTTTATGTATTACATCCGGTCGCAGAGTCGGGGTAAAAGTAGCCAAGGCCAAAATGGCGCCCGTGGTTTATTAAAACCGCACAATCATTTAGTTTTCTATACGTATTAATCTCATTCGCATCATTTCCAGTCCCGTAAAAATATGGGTACATTTGGATGCCGTCATGCATTTTCGTCTGCGTATTAAGAGAGAGAGAGAGATGTGATTACCATTAAGAGGTTATGGAGACTCAAAACTTTGGATCCGAATGGGGGTACCAAAAGACCAATTCATTTGAATGGAAATCTGGGACAGGATATGAACCAATGTACAAATCGTTACAACGAAAACGTTGTAAATTTCGTAACGCGTTACGCTACGTAACCATGTGTAAGTCTGTAGAAATAATTGCGACGCAATACGTATAAGTCAGATTTAAAAGAGGGTTCGGAAGCCGGACATCAGAAGGAATCAGTAGATTATTAGAGAAGGAATATATATGTTGGAGTGTAATAGTCTGTGAAACGCTGACGCCATCTGTCTATCAGCGTGGAGCTGAGTCACTAAGTAGCATTCCGGCGCGTCTCTTGGTAGTTCTTGGGTGACGACCCGCCGGTGCAGTCTACTGTTGGAACTGTCGCGTTCCTAGCTATTATTGTTAATAAGTTTTTGTAAATTGATAAGAAAGTGTTTGATTGCACCAACATTACCCATCAACGCCCCCAGTATGGAAATGGAAATTATGGATATCATTAATAACGATGTCGGCAGAGAACCCTACGCCTCTTCCATCTCTCTTATTCTCCGACATATAAATTATTTAAACTGAGATATTAGAAGGCAAATATATTAATTAAAATAATTAGTTCAATGATAATGAGGTTGTCTATATGACAAAGGCAGAAGTCTGGTGAATTTATTATAGCAGTACACGTTATCATAAAGACAACCATCCAAATGTCCATGCCCCGACGCAGTCACTAAGAATGCGTACCGGACACGCACTCTCTGCCACTTTTATAGCACCACTACAGCTTTACATTTGACCATCCAACTTAGCCACCTTAGCAACAAGTACAAACGTCGCTACCGTCATATATCATATAAGATTATATTATAGTATTTGATTTAATATAAGCCAAAAGAAGTTACACTTCTTTCAGCAGTACACTGATACAGACATACTTCTTGACGTGATAACATATTATAAATCGATGATTGCCAGCTGCATGCAATGTAAAGTGTGACTTATTGTCACGTTCTGTCCGAGCCGAGCGCGAACTAAACGATAGAGAGGCGCGATCCGCCAAATGCCATTGTTTATTGCAACAATGATTTTTCATCATCGTTTCCTTATGAAGTGAAAACTTCTTTAATATCGTTGTCTTCTCATAAATTAACATAATTGAACGTGGAAGGGAATGAGATAGGAAGATTATACAGTGTTTGTTATTTCTATAGCTAAGGGGTCCCTTAATACATTTAGGGCTATTTAAAGGGGTCATTTTTTAATTAAGGGGTACCCTAAGTAACTTGAGGGCCATTTAAGGGGATTGTTTTCTAGTTAAGGGCTTCCCTAAGTACATTTAGGGATCGGTTTATGGGATTGTTTCTATAGCTAAGCTGTCCCCCTAAATACATTGAAGACCATTCAAAGAGATTGTTTTTTTGATTCTCAAAGCACATTTAGGGATCAATAAATAGCATTGTTAGCTATGTCCCCTAACTATGTGATGCTTTAGGCAATGTTGGTGAAATCGGGTTAGCACTTTCAATCCAATGCGATATGAATTATATATAAATGCTTATCTTTATTTTGAAGGGTAATTTTGTTAAGGTTCCACTCTTACCACGTGGGAATTGTTTGTGAATTTTCTTTTAGCTATTTCCTCATATTGGGGAATTCCCATTGAAATATTGCGATGGTCTCCAGATATCAACAAGTTCCTGTGGATGGTCCGTATCGGCGGCAGCACGGACCGCGGCGCACACATCCGCGAGGCTGACTACTACACGGGCTCTGGGGAGTTCCGGGTGGACGCTCAGGGCTCCTCCACTTTGCTCAACTGCCTCATGTACAAGATGAGCTACTACAAGTTCGGACTCGTCTACACCGAAGGAGGTACGTGAGAACATACATATAAAACGTAGATGTCACTACATTTAAATTCAAAAAGGTAAAGGGCAAGCTTAAGCTTAAGCTAAGCAAACATCTAATATAAACAATATTTATTTATGCTCCATTACCGATTTTGGTGAAATAGGTTTATAACAAATTTTAACATCCCTAAGTGTTAAGGGTAGTTCACCCAAAAAAAATTGTTATTTTTTGGATAACTTTCGGTTTTTGGTGTGGAATTAAAAAATACATACAACCCTAAATTTTCACTTCTTTATCTTCAATACCTATTTTTTAATAGCGATAATAATTATTATTACTGAACATTTGCTAATTTTAATTATTCTTTCGATAATCAATTTTATTCCGCCAATTAATTCTCACCGTTGGACTAATGTGTTTCATATTTCACATTCGAAGACAAGATATTCAGAGAATACATTCATTGAAAGGACTGCTATTCTCTAGATTTGATCTACTTTGTCTCACTCTCAAAAGGATATTTTTTTTTTATAAATAGATAGTTAAAACTCTTTATTGCATTCCTACATTGAACAACATGTAAGTAAGTAAGTAGCAGCCCATTTAAGTCCCACTGTTGGGCACAAGCCGTGCACTCTCTATTCCTTCACTCTCATAGTCGGATGTGACGGTAATCCGACACAACCGGAGAGAGATCAGGCGCAGCACCGTCGGCTTAACGTGCTCTCCAAAGCATGGGGGTGGATCACACCGCCAACTTTAAAACCTTAATAGAAAACTCATTATTGATTTTTTTTTTTAATTGGCCCGACCTGGGACTCGAACCCAGGACCCCATGTCTGCAGTCGAACATGCTAACCACTTGACCAATGAGGCATTGAACAACCTGTTACATATAATCTAAGTAAAATATCATAACTTTATCATGCTTATTATGAGCGTTGTGAGGTAATTGTTTTCTAACTTATCTAGGTATGGTCAAAAAGTCAGTCACAACTAGTTACCAACCCTGCATCATGCAGTGAATAACCACATAACCAGTTGTAGGATATTAACAGGCCATCATATTGTATATCTGTCAGGTCCATGTGTAAAATTGGTGTCCCACAAGGATCAATACTTGGCCCTTTTTTGTTTCTATTATATAAAAATGATTTAACATACCAAATGGAAGTTTTATGTGATATATATTTTCACATCTGGAAGCCAATAAGTGAAATAAGCACTGCTATATGTAAAGCCATAAATCAAAGGAGATGAAATGATTTGCCGATATTTTTCTTTACCAGGTCGACCTCCAGGCTACGACCGTGTGAGGGGAGCGGAGATTGGCAATAAGGACTTCAACCTAGATGTGTTAGAGGAGGCCTACACCACGGAGCACTGGCTGGTCCGCATCTACAAGGTGAAGCCGCTGCCCAACCGTGGGCTCTGAGTAACGGCTCCGCCCACACCACCGGCGGGGAACAGTGAACGAAAGACAGTGGTGGTCACGTACCGTAACAACAAGAAAAAACAACAATCCAGTGCTATAGTGAAACGGTGATTTTGAGAATATCTTAATTATAAAGTGTTAAGTAGACTGCTAGCTTAGTTTCCCTTCGGGGTTACGACAAACCTGTTGCCAGCTCTACCAGCAAAGACTTACCGCTGAGTAACAATCAGTAATGACAGGTCAACAGGCTTGCAACTTAGACTGCATCATTTTCTATCAGGTGAGATTAAAATCAAGCTTATAGTCCCTTAGAACTGATTGCTTTTGCTTACATATCCTGATCTTGTATGTCCTCTACTTAGCATTTATGTTGCAAGCGATGAAAGTTAAAGTACCTCTTTCATCAGGTTAACAGGCTATCCATCTTAGAATGTATCATCACTTCCTATTAGGTGAGCTTACTGATAAGTTCTTGATCCTGTAGAACTTATATTGTTTTTCACTGATATATCCTGATCTTAGTGTGTTCACATTGCAAGTTAAATCCATGTCTTGATGAAAAGCCTGGACGGGCACCACTAACTTCCCTTTTTGAAACTGCTTGTCCTGGGAACGATTCTGAGATATTTGTAGCCCAACTACCTGTATTGGAGCAGCATGGTGGGCTATATTCTACATACTGTCACTGCCGTGTATGAGCAAGCCTTAATAGACTGCTAACTACTTAAACATGTGAAGAATGTTCGCCTTACATGATGTCCATTTTATTTGTATTTACTGAGGCAACAAAATTCCTTTGTAAAAAAATAGCATTTGGTTTTTACTGGCCTATTTATATTAAAATTAAATTCAAATTTCCTTCTTAATAGATAAAATTCCTAGCATCTAGTTTGAAAGATTATTTGTGATTACGAATACTTATTATCGAGTAACAGTGACATGCTTTTTTATATATTGAATATTTATAACTTTTATTTTATTAATGTGTATGAATTGAGTGTGTTTTATTATCAACGATAGGACATTTTTATTGTTTTTAAAATATACATTGGATGCAATTAACTATATGTATACTGTTGTGAACTCTATATAGTGACATATATATATAACTATCCATTTTATGGCAGAAGAATCACATAAGTAAAATGAATGCAGTAGAGATGAGAGCGTTGAGAAGTATGAGAGGATTAAAACGGTGAGACAGAGTAAGAAATAGTTGAGAGAATGTTGGGGTATAAAAGAAGAAGTAGTGACTAAAATTGAAAGGTATGCTTAGATGGTTTGGGCATGTAGAGAGAATGAATGAAAGGAGACTGACAAAAGGAAACCGATGAAAAGGATTTATAGGTCAAGAGGGAAGACCAAAGCGAATGTTCCTGGACCAAATCTAGGACATTTTAAATAAGGGTCAAGTCAACAGTACTCTAAACTGACGAACTTGTATGAAAGGTTTAATGAAAATGAAAGAAGCGAAGGAGATATGCAAGGATCGTGGCAAGTGGATGTGGTCTCTGCCTACCCCAAAGGGAGTGAGGCATGATGTATATATGTATGATTATTATGTTATTTCTAAATGCAACACATCTATTGGATATCTCCCCCTTTATAACACACGCACATGTATTGCTGACGATATATAGAGTTGTTCTGTTTGACAAAGTCTAATGTCGTTATATAGTGTTCATAACACATCGACAAAAATATAATATTCTAAGTATTTATTGATCTGAAAATATTTGTAGCATCCAATTAATGAGAAACCCTCATTGTATACTATATTCCTATATATTCGCACAAATATGTATAAATTAGAACATATTGTATAATAATTGTATATCGTGTATTTAATATCACCATTTCAAAATTACTATTCAATGGATTGATATGTATAAATAATTGTAAATGAAATGATTGTTGTATAAATTCATTTTTTATCTGAGTAATATAATTAATTAATTAAATGAAGTTTTATTTTTAAAATACCTGTTTTATATACATTGTTTAAAGTAGAAACGCTTTAAACAACTTTAAATAATAAAGGTACTAACTTTTGTAAGGCCCTGCGTTCTTATTTAACCTATGAATTAAAGTAGTAAAATTACTAACTCAATTTTTATCCCAGTAATATAACGAAAGAATGTTCTCTTATTTAAATTTGTTTTTTTTAATCATTAATTTAACGGTCCTGGAATTTAGTGTTTTACCCTGTCGTTTTTTATCTGTGTAAAATATTGACGAGTTTTTTTTTATTAATACTTGGTTTCAAGGCTTTGGGTTCTAATGTTTTACCTTTCACTTGAATTACCAATTCCTTTAATTAAAATCACTTTATTACGTGTGTCATACAATTAAATAATAAACCTAATTATCACTTTCAAATTGTAACTAGTATTAACATTAAAATTCCTTGTGTAACATTTTCTATTCGTTCTTGGGGCCACAGACCAAAATAAAACAGTTTAGTTGTTATTTATTATATTAGAATTGTAATAAACTGCGTGAATAGCTGAATATTATAAAATAAACTGACTTATAATTTCGTAGTAATTTTTTTTAAAAGAAACTATTCATCGTCAACTTCTGTATCTTCACTTTGATCAGTGCAGTCATCTGGCTGGAAGGTGTCATCAATATTGTAGCAGTGGTTGTTACGTCTAAATCTCTTCTTAGGTCTTCTGCGCTTAAATTGGTGCGTAGTGTCCATATTTGTGGCCACATTGTCTGAAGCAGTCTGAAATCATAAAAAAACACTTCATGTGTGCAAAACAGAAGTGGATACTTTATCAAGACTAGTGTCTCGTGTGAATCTTGAAAAGCTAGAGTTCAGAGGACAGCCACATCCTTCAAGTTTAGACATGTAAGTATATATTGTTTATTTTTGTTTAGATAAACATTAGAACCTAGTGCTATTAAAACAAATGATAGTAATAAATATTGAATTAGCACATAGATTAAAGTACTAGAACCCAAGGCCGTGAAACCAAGCATTAACGAAAAAGATAAGTCCTTATTTCATCAATATTTTACACAGATAAAAAACTACTAAGGAATAACTGTGCTCTAACAGTAAAACTCTGGATTACAACAAATTAATGAATAAAAAAACAAATAGTATATATATATATATATATATATATATAAATTTCCTTTTAGATGAGCCTTTCTGTGTTAGTGTTTAGTCCAGTAAAACTCTGATCGGGAAATTAGGTCATTATGGCATCACAGACAGCTTTAGTCTTGATGAGTTAAAGCTTTCAGAAGGTCTGCAACGAAAATAGGTGTCCCACAGGGTTTCACATTAGGACCCTTTTTGTTCCTTATTTACATTATTGACTTTCTTTACTTTGTCAAGGACAATTATGAGATAGTTTTGTTTGTTGATGATACTTCTCTAATAATGATCATGACGATGTAAACATCTCCCTCAATAAAGTAGTACAATGGTTTGAAGCTAATAATTTATTACTCAATGCGAAAAAAAACACTCTCTCAATAAAGTAGTACAATGGTTTGAAGCTAATAATTTATTACTCAATGCGAAAAAAAACAATGTTTTAAATTCAAGTTGCCACATGTTAAACAAATGAAAGCCATTGTATTTGACGATTCAAAAGTGCCATAAAGGCCTATTGACAACCAACAATTTCTGATAGTAATTTACGAATTATTTTGTTACAGCTAAGCTACAGTTTTGACCAAATTTCTACTAAAGTTGAAACATTCTGCTTTTTTTAATTATTGATTCTGAGGTGGTACACATTTTGCCATGTCAAATGGTATATATATAACATTATAGTATTTACCTCTCGCGGCAGTCTATAAGGACCACCTTCGATGAAAGCCTTCTTAAAAGCCTCGTGCAGGGGCTTCTTCTTAAACACTTCCGATTGCTTCAGAAGCGCCTCGTCATTGCCTTCTGGCATATCTTAATTTTAATAATTAAAAAAAAAAGTAGATTAGTGGTAAAGCGATACTTACTAAACTAATAATAAGAATATAAATTTGTGTGCAATTCACACATGGTAGAAGTTAAAACCTTCAAAGATAATGAGAATGTAAAACATTGGCATTATTTACCAGAACTTTCAAAGGAAATAGTGCTTGGTCTGATGTCTTTGGCATGGTACTTGAAGCTGAGGGTGACATTGGCCTGATGCTTGTACTCAACGTGTTGTACGCTGAATGTCACCTCGATGTGCGAGCTGTCCAGACTCTTGGTGATATACCCCTCTAAATATAGGAGGTCCTGGTAAATACGATTAACGTATGACAGAAGAAATAGATACACAAATAATTTATTAAACACCAGCAAAAAGTAACTACAGGCATATCTCTCTAATGACACATTTTTTAATACTAGGGAAAAGTCTCAAAATGCATTAGGAATATATTGAGACCTTTCTAAGGCTTTTGATTGTGTAGAACATAGCACTCTTATACTTAAACTAAGCCACTATGGTGTGAGGGATAGGTCTTTTAATTTGTCAAGCTCTTATCTTCAAAAGGTGTTCGTAAATGGTGTTGTGTCGTTAAGATCACCTGTAAAAATGGGTGTACCACAAGGATCAATACTTGGCCCTTTTGTGTTCTTAATATATATAAATGATAATATAGTAATATTTGCTGACGATACATTCTTACTGTTTAAAGTAAATTGAAGTACCGAAAATTATATGTGATTATATACAATAATAATAATATGAAGTATCCTTTTGAATATCTCATGTTGGTTTTCAGTTAATAATTTTATATTAAACTCAGCAAAGACTAACTGATATATATATATTTTACAAAAAAGAGCAACATATGCCACATATCAATTAAAATTTTGTGCTACTTAAGAGATAAACTCAAGGAAACAAATTTTTATCAATATGAGAAAAAGCGAAATACACAAATTTAATACAAGAACTAAATATAAACATGTAATCCCGTATCTTAAAGTGAAGAAGCTTTAGAAATTATATATCGGATTGAGTATATGCTTATTAATAAGATACAGGGATCAGTTTTGGATTTGCCACCATATAATTTTAAGAAAAACATTTTATGTGATCATTTTTTTAAAAGATAAAGGGGATGTAGAGAGTTAAGGATAACTCTCTACATCCATCTAGATATATGCCATTGCTGGCAGTTTTATAGATCTATAAAAGATGAATTACCTCATCATATATTGTTTCATTACGTCTCTAAGGCATTAGGCAGCATTTACGACAGAAGCCTGCTTAATTTGAAAGAATACACACAAAACCTTGACAAACTATATATATAAACTTTCATCAAGAATCACACAATCTATTGAATAAGAAAGTTGCATTTAAATCACCGAGTTAAACATAAATCATAATAATACAAAGCTTTTTTTATTGATAGATTAATAACTAACCACTTACACCTACTATGCGAATGCAATGGCTTGGCTACAACAGGGATGAGTCTACTGGGAGTGGCCTATCCGCAACCAGAGGAGTTTAACAGATCCAACCTAAAGCCTACTCTCAGACTATTGTAATGCGTTTTACATTTACAGGAGTTTGAAGGGCACCTACAAAAGATCCACAAGGGTCAAAGTGCATCCGTTGCCTCCGTGGGCCCCAGTACGAAATAATAATAATAACTAACCACTTGCCCAATTCATATGTCAATTAGGATATACAAAATATTCTTAAATTTTTATGGGGAGAAATCAAACCCGAAAATTCTTTAGATGTAAATCCAACAAAAGCCAATACCTTCAAACATTCAAATTGCTGCTGTCTATTATAATATGCAATTAAAGCTTTTCTTATTGCGCCAAGACAATCTGGCTTCAGAACTTCATTATACTCTTCTATAACAGACCTCAAATCAAAACCGAGAGGCAAAGATGTATGAGATATCTTGTTGTGATCTGAAATGGAGAATACAAAGTAAAATCAATAGTTTTGTATAAAAAGCAGCAAAAGTCACTCTATGGAAAGTACTGAAGTTACTATACAAATGAACTATTAAAGTTATTACATAAAAAACTAAAGTTGGTTTAACGTACCACTGCTGGGCACAGGCCTCCTCACTCATACGAGAGAGGGTTTCTAGAGCATAGACCCACCACACTGCTCCACTGCGGATTGGCAGGCATAGTACACAAGTGTACTCTCTATTCTTTCACTCTAATAGTCCGACGTAAGGGCAATCAGACACGACCGGAGAGAGATCAGGCGCAGGACCGACGGCTTAACATGCTCTTCGAGGCATGGGGATGGATCACACCGCCAACTTCCCAACTTTGGGCAAATATTGAAAAAATCGTAATCGAAAACTCAATATCTATTTCGAATTGGCCCGACCAGGGACTTGAACCCATGACCTCATGGCTGAAGTCGAACATGCTAACCACTAGACCAATGAGGCAGTTTATTAGCACTGTAAAGTAATATTTAAAACTCCTTTTTTACTGTATATAAGTATAGTACACGTTCTTCTATTAAAAAGGTACTGCAATGATAGAATAAAAAATCCTGAGGTGACTATTAAAAGTTTGAAATGATATATATCAATTAGGATCACGCATTTCCTTAAGAGATAAATTCAAAGATATATCAATTCCCACAGTACCGTCGCAATATATTTTAAATAATATATTATATATCTGTATTATTATGGATTAATATTCATTTATACAGCAAAAAAAGTTAAATACACATATTTAACAAGATACTGCAATCAGTTTTAGATCTCCACATAATTTTAAGAAATATATCAAAAACCATCCTTTTACAAAAAGCATATTATATCAACATTATAATATGCTTTTTGTAAAAGGTTGTTTTTGATATATTTCTTATTATTTAGGCGATAGAAATGTTTGGACTTTATTCCAGTTGTTTCTTCTCACCGGTGGTAGATTTGTTACCAAAGAACAGACTGCTGACAATTCAAAAGCGCTTTTTGAGCCTACTTGAATAAAGAATAATTTGTTTTGTTTTGATTTGATAAATTACTAGTTACTATACAAATTAAATAACAATTTAAATTTAATAAAATATATATTGTACTATGAAACTATAGTCAAGTACTAAAAAAGTGCATTATCCAATGTAAGACAACATACCTTTATTTATGCTAATCCTTAGAGAATGTTGAACTGGTGTAAAGTTATGCTCAAATGCATACACAATACAACAATGACCATTTTTCACAAAGGATTTTACTTCTACATCAGTGAGCATAGATACAAGCTCCAGGTTTTTCTTATGCTCCTTAGTCAATGTAGATCTTATGATTTCCTGGAATCATAAGTAGATACATACATATATATGTCACTCCTCATTCTCCTAGGAGTAGGCAGAGACCACATCCTTCCACTTGCCAAGATCCTTACATGTTTCCTCCATTTCTTTCATTCTCATTAAACCTTTCATAGAAAATTTTCAGTTTAGAGTACTCTTGTCCTGGCCCTTATCTGAAATGTCCTGGATTCCACTATTCCCATTCACTCTGGACTCATAAATCCTTTTTGTCAGTCTCCTTTTATTCATTCTCTACACATGCCCAAACAATCTGAACACCCATTTATCAATTTTTCTCAACTAAATAGATGGATAGAATATTCTTTATTTTACACCACAAACATGAAACAAGTAATACAGTAATATACTTAAGCAAACAGTACAACTAGGTGATCTTATCAAGCGGTATCACCTAATAGTAATAAAAGTAGATGAAAAAAGAATACATAATATAATTTTGAACATTTTCTTAAGTAAATACCCCTGTTCTAATAAAAGTAGCAGTCTCTTTTCTCTTTCTTGGATGCGTAACTTTCCTTTTGTGTATATTTCTCAGTATTTGGAATAATTCGTTTTGTTTCATCTTCAGTGTCTCTTCCAAATTTTGCACCTCTTGTACCAACTCCACATAATCTTCTGGTGGCTCTGCACTTGCTACAATATTAATAATCAATATTCTAATATAACAGTACTACTTCCTAAATATAGTATGCCACATTTATAGATTGCATTAAGAAATAAGCATATATTTTGATTTATTACTAAGATAATAATGGCTGACTTTACAATCATTTGTTATAACTTAAAAATAAAATAAATTATGTAAATCTTGGAAACAGCTTGATTTTATATGCAACAACTCGATGTACAAATTTATATAAATAACTTACACCGTTTACCAAAGAAATTTGTCATTACAGACTGCCTCTTTATATGCATTCTGTTATTTTGTATATCACAAAATTGTGTAACACAAACTATAAAACTCAAATTTTTTATGATGGAAATATTGCGCATTAACGGAAATACAATATTAATTTTATATTTTGTGTTCCAATACTTCTACTCTGTTCAAAATCTTCACGAACTTTCAAACTTAAAACAGTTAAATGCACAGATAAAGTATAAGTAATAGATTGTATTAAAGTATCTTTTTTAAAAGGCAAAAGCTGTATACCAAAGAGCCAAGCCTTCTGTTTGAGTCATTTTCCACTTTCCTGCATCATCGTAATTTTCTAGCCCTTATCCCAATAGGTGGGGTCGTCACTGCATTTTTCTTTCTTTCACCACTTCACTCTATCAGCTGTCTACATTCACACCTCTTATACACATATCATTTTTCACACAGTTCATCCTACTATCACACTTTTTTGGTCGCTCTTACCATAATATTTAAGGCCTTAAATATTATGGTAGCTATGTAGCTATTCTCCCCCTTACCTTATTACATATTATTTCTACCGGTGTATGTGACCGAAATCCTGGTATATGGCTGAACTGATTTTAGCGACGTTTTTTTAACCGACTTCAAAAATCTTTTTTTATGTTTGTTACCTCATATCTTCTGACTGGGTGGACCGATCTTGATAATTTTTTTTGGGAAAGGTGGTGCTTGTCATAGGGTCCCATTTTTTTAAAACCAGTTCTGACTGAAACCATGAGAAAACCGGGTAAGTCTTAAATTTGCATAAGCTGCGCGACACATGGACGAATAACTCAAGGTCACGCCAACCGATTTCGATGGTTTTTTTTTGTTAGAAAGGATATAGTTCAAGGGTTGTTTTGTGATAGTTTGGTGAGATTCTGATGATGGAATCCATGGCAAAGTGACGGAACTCTTCAATTCTTAGGAGAAAATCAACGATACTCCGCAGAATCTTCTATAAGCTATCCAGATATTTGAGTTGCCTACCGTAACTTCGGTATAATCAAGTGCTAGTCGTAGTTAAATATAAAGATCAATGGAACTCCTCCACGGCTTACAGCAAGGGTGCGATTTTTGGCAAAATATATAACTGTCTGTAATCAAATTGCAATAATCTTACGTTTGTTGCTGCATTGCAATATTTGAAAGGTGAAATATGTGTGAAGCGGTGGTAGCGGAGTCCGGGGAGAGGGGGAACTTTTGCGTGTTAGTGTTGTGCTCGATCACCATATAAAAGACTGGTGATAGCAGGTCGGCAAAATAACCGATCTATAAACATAGAGGGTAAGGTTGCGGGTTCGATCCCGGGTGTGGCGATATTAATGTAAATTTAACTTTGTAAAGTTGTTTCATTTAAACGGTGTTATCTAATATGAGAAACACGTTTTTAGGTGTACACATACTGAGAGAATTTGTTAGCTTACTTCAGATTCACTAAAAATCAAAAAATAAATATAAATTTTAACAAAAAAAGAACCGCCTTCAAAACAAACTTACAAATATATTAATGTGCTCTAAAAAGTAAGAAATAATTGCATATTCTTTTATAGTGTTCTTCGTATTCTTATATTTGTAAGTTTGTTTTGAACAATTTCATTCAACAAATAACAATTTTTCCTGACGACGTCTCCAGGTGCAATTATATTGTATACTTTAATATCTACTACTTGTAACATTACAAAGCTTGAAGATATTAAGTATAGAATAGGATAAGCCTTCTCTAAAATGAGAAAAGTTTATTGATAACTTGAAATCCCTTTTCTTACAAGACATCGCGTTCTCAAGAGTTATGTTTGGTCCACTCTTTTATATGGCGGCGAGACAATGTCAAGAAAAAAAAACACTTGATAGACCGAAGGCCGAATATACGGGGGTAAACCAGTAATAATTTTTGCAATTAAAGAGGATTGCTCAAGTTTTACACCGATTGACCGCCAAACTTCATTTTGAAGACGGCACTAAGTATATTACTAAAAAAGTAATGCGCATATTGTATATAATATCTACTCTGTATCAGATTGACAAATGCAGATGAAAAATTGTCAAGATGACAACCATAGACTACAGAGAGATAGAGATTTATAATTACGCAAAGGTAAAGGACAAGGGAAAAAAGATAATATAAAAAATAAAATAAAATATTGTATTAGTCTTATTTACAAAAAAAAAAAAAAAATTATATACTAGTAATAGTACTAACATAGGCTTAAGAAAATTGTAAAATTAACATATATGGACTTTGATATGAAATTAATTTTTATTTATTTCTTTATTATAAAAATATAGGCAAATATTTTCAACGACCCTGATACAAATTTAAAGCTGCGAATACAAAAACGGCCTAATCAGAATTTTGTACAATTATCAACATTTTTATTATAATTTATTGGATAGGCCACTTATATGTTCGCAGGTTTAATTAAAACTTGTTATTAGAAGAAGCATTAAGCTGTGAGGCCGAGCAATTTAGTATCTTGCTCTGTCAGACGACCTTCTTTAAGGCGAACCGTCAACCTGGAATATACAACAACACTTTAATACTTGTAACATTCTACTTAAAAATAATATCATAAGTAGGTAGAATTAATAGTTGTTAGCGGTAACACACGGTCCTTCGTACGTCACTTGTCGCCGCGCCGGATTCATTTGCCTGTTCGGTATACCAGTGCGCTGTTGAATAAATCTCTGACCTGCGGGAGTGAGTCCCTACTTTTATTACATACATACATAGCATCACGCCTCATCCCCCATAAGGGTAGGCAGAGACAACATCCTTCCACTTGCCATGATCCTTGCATATCTCCTTCGCTTCTTTCATTCTCATTAAAACTTTCATACAAGTTCGTCGGTTTAGAGTACTCTTGACCTGGCCGTTATTTAAAATGTCCTGGATTTTTTTTATATCACCATTGCGTTCCCACGAGTAGCAAGGGAACATAGGACCATTCTGGCAGAGCCCCGCACGCCAGAATAAGGCTAGCCTATTTATGGGTTCGCCCGGTCCCAGGGCCACAGGGACTAGGCAAATGCCCCTAGCCATGAGTCCCTCGGCACGGTACACCTTGGACTGGCAGGAAGTGGGTAGGAAAATGGAATAAATGGGGGGAACGGGTTAAAAAGAAAGGAACTTTGCAAGGAAGAGAAAGGAAAATATTATGTCTAATCTGTCCTGTTTTCTGCCGCTGTAGTGTTTGTCTAGTCGCTGGGCTAGGCGAGTCACTGGCAGGAAGCAGGACATGGCTATAATGCCTGTCCTCCGGCATTTCAGATTCACGGCAGTGTTAGGGAGTACCACGCGTGCTGAGTGGCTCCACTTATTCGGACCTTCAGCTCGGAAGTTCCAGAGGAGAATGTCCAGAGTGCGTACCAACTACGATCGCACCCCTGAACCTGGGTGCTGGATTCAGGTCAGTGACGCATTATTCCTACCACCAGTGCTGGGCGGCAACCTGATTTTAAGGCCAATAAAAGATTCCCTTCAAAGAGTCTTTTATTGACCCACCCCTGTCTGCCGCGAAACAAAGCTAGACCGCGACATACTTAAAAACTAATATTCATATATAAATTAACTCATGAAGCAAAAAACTTTATACGCCATTTTATATTTATATATATGTATGTATGATATGGTTGTATAGCATTTTATGAATTATATGTTGAGCTATACCTGTAATTATTTAATGTATTGTTTAAGTAGTGTATAACTGTGTCAAGTTTTCCCTTTTAAAGTTATTTGCATGTGTCGTCAGCTGGCGGCGGACTCGCTAATTCTCGAGTGGCGGTCCGCCGGAGCGGTCGCGTTCCTAGCTATTATTATTAATGAGTTTGTGTAAATTGATATCGGGAACATTAAGTGATTGAACATGATAATCTGAGTTAATTAGTTAAGTGTCTGATTGCACCAACATTAGCCAGGAACGCTTACAGTATGGAAATTATGGATGCCATCAATGACGATATCGGCGGAGGCCCCTATGCTTTATGCTCCTATTCTCCGACATATATTTATTACCTTACCTTTCTTCATTGTGCTTGAGGGACCAGAGAGCTGGCATGAACTGGGGCTTCATAGTGTTCAAGAAGTGCTCTCTCCACATCTCCTCAAGACGAAGCAGGCCCTCGTGCTCCATGAAGTACTCTGTCACCTTATACCCGTGAGATTCGTAGTCTTCATTCTCGAATCTAGACAGTAAGAAAACCATTATTTCAAATCAGATCACATATTATTCAAGTAAACTTTTACAGCGCTTTGAATAGTCAATTCCAAAAACTATTTCATCAAGTAATCGCTTACAGCCCGTTGAATAGTCAAATACAAAAATTATTTCATCAAGTAATCTCTCACATCGCTTTGAAGAATCAATTCCAAAAAATATTTAATGAAGTAATCTCTTACAGCGCCTTGAATAGTCAAATACAAAAATTATTTCATCAAGTAATCGCTTACAGCTCTTTCGAATACCCAAATACAATTATTTTTCAAGTAGTCTCTTACAGCACTTTCAACAGTCAAATACAATAAATTCTTAAACCAAGTAATCTCTTACAGCACTTTTGAATAGTCAAACATAAAAAATATTTATTGAGGAACTAACCTCTGCCTGAGACTTTGTCTGTCTAACTTCAAAATTTGATTCAGAAAAAAGAACTAGATATAGTAGTATATTGTGGGTTCATCTCAGTATATGTTGCGAAGGATTCTTTTTAATAAGTTTTATCACAAAAATAATAAACGGAGCGTACACGGAGTGATTTCCTGTCGAAAGAGGTGTTCGACAGGGATGTGTTGCGTCACCATGGCTGTTCAACCTTTTCATGGATAAATGTTTGACAGATTTAAAAGAAAGTATGTATGGGTTAAGAATGAATGAATTACTCATCAAATGTTTACTCTACGCTGATGATCAAGTAATACTTGCGTCATCCGCTAACGAGCTTCAGGAGATGCTAAATATTATGAATGAAGCTTTGAAAGGGAAAGGAATGAAAGTGAATGTAAACAAAACGAAAGTTATGCTTTTTGAACGAGATGAATCTATGATGAATGGCAATATTTTGATAGATGGGGAACAAGTGGAAGAGGTGAAAGAATTTGTATACTTGGGATCTAAATTTACAAAAGATGGAACATGTGACAGTGATATCGAAAGGAGAGTGAATGCAGGGAATATGGTAAATGGTGCTCTGCATGCTTTTATGAATAGCCAGATGGTGTCTCAAAGGGCTAGACTG
>JACTOM010000914.1:540325-571535 GCA_015832385.1 Elymnias hypermnestra | reverse complement strand
TAATTCATTCATTCTTAACCCATACATACATTCTTTTAAATCTGTCAAACATTTATCCATGAAAAGGTTGAACAGCCATGGTGACGCAACACATCCCTGTCGAACACCTCTTTCGACAGGAAACCACTCCGTGTACGCTCCGTTTATTCTGACACAGGCACTAGAACCCTCATAGAGAGACTTCAATGCTTGGATCAGACAACCGCTCACCCCATACGTAGATAACGTTGACCACAGCTCATTCCTCACCACTCGATCATAGGCCTTTTCTAAATCTACGAACGCGCAATAAACTATCCCCGGCAGGGCAAATTTAGAAAATTGTATTTTCTAAGTTGTCTGGTCTGATGGGACTCTTCGGCCGTGGCTAGTCACCACATTACCAGCAGAGAAATACTGCCAAAACAAAGAGAAGTATATAAATAATTTTGTTGCTCACCTGCAGTCTGCGTCCTCGGTGTACTTATTGTTAGCGTGTGCAGCGAAGGGAGCGGCACACTGGACGGAGAGTGTCTCTCGCAGCGAGCGGTCTCGCATGTTGCTGAGCTGGTGACACGACACACACAGCAGCACCACGTCGTGCGACGAGTGGTCCTTCATCACCTCTGTGAGGATTAGTTCATGAGTTATTACGGAACATACAAGCTAAGAAACCTAAAAGGGTGAAATGTTTACAATTTTTATCGACCACCTCATCCCGTTAAGAATTTTTTTTTGTTAATCACTGTATCTTAACATTAAACACTAGCTCAACCCGCGACCTCTGCAAAAGGAATATTCCTACCAAATTTCAAGTCTCTACGTCTTATAATTCCAGTGATATCGTGATGAGTTAATACACACCTGAATATCTCTTACATATATGTCGGAAAATAAAAAAGAGAGAATAAAAAGCATAGCATAAGGTCCTCCGCCGACATCGTCATTAGTGGGTTCCATAATTCAATCTCTATACTATGGGCGTTGGTGGCTAATATTGGTGCTACTATTTTACTTATAATGTCTAATCACATAATGTTCCTGATATCAATTTACACAAACACATTAACAATAATAGGAACGCGATAGTTTCAAAGGTCGACCACTGCGGTGGGCCATCACTCAAGAACTCATCAAGCACGCACGCGGGTTGACTCTGTCCAGCGCCGATAGATAGATGGCGCCGGCGTTCCGCAAACTATTTGACTCCGACATATATATATATTATATTATAATTATTATTGTGGATTCCAAGTATTGTTTTTCCTAGACAGGCCGCGTATGAAACTTTGTAACTTTACATTTCAAATCTTTCTTTAATATCATCGTCAGTCATTAGACATAATATGTGGAAAAAACTATATTTCCCGAAAGTGCTGTAAAATCCTATCATATAGTGTTGTTTTTGCAAATTGAGTTCATTACTTAATTTAAGTTTTTTAGTTCGCCATTTTATTTTAATGCGACGTGTTATTTAACAAAGTGCTGGATCCAGAAGTATCGATGCGGTCCAAACATATGAAAAAAAAAACAACTTTATATTAATCTACACTAATATTGGTTTAGTGGTTAGCATGTTCGACTACAGACATGAGGTCCTGGGTTCGAGTCCCAGGTCGGGCCAATTCGAAATCGATATTGAGTTTTCTATTAAGATTTTCTCAATATTTGCCCGAAGTTGGGAAGTTGGCGGTGTGATCCACCCCCGTGCCTCGGAGAGCACGTTAAGCCGTCGGTCCTGCGCCTGATCTCTCTCCGGTCGTGTCGGATTCCCGTCACATCGGACTATGAGAGTGAAGGAATAGAGAGTGCACTTGTGTACTATGCCTGCCAATCCGCAGTGGAGCAGCGTGGTGGGTCTATGCTCTAAAAACCCTCTCTCATATGAGGGAGGAGGCCTGTGCCTAGCAGTGGGACGATAATGGGCTGCTACTTACTTACTTACGTACTTACACTAATATTATAAAGAGGAAATATTTGTATTTTTGTATGTAAAGAATAAACTTAAAAAGTACTGGACCGATTTTAATATTTCTTTTTTCATTAGAAAGCTCTATTATCACTGAGTAACATAGGCTATATTTAGTACTAGATTACTATAGAAATCTTTAGAAATTCCTGTTAAAACCAACCGAAGGTGTAAAAAATTAGCTACAAAATGTCTTTCATCGCATACGCTGTGAAGAGTATTAATGATAGGCCAAAAAATCTTCGACAACATTATACAATATATGAATATCTACAAAAAACTTCACTATAACTACTTTTTTACATTTAACAAATTGATAGAAATGCCGATCAAAATCAGACCGTGTTATCCATACCATTTATAAATTCTTATCCAAATAAATAATTAAATATTCAAGACTGTCTCAATACCTGATGATTACTTTTTGAATTATTGAAATCGGATATTCCATTCAAAAGATATCATGAAATTAAAATAAAAATACATGCCGGCGGCGGCCGCCACACAGCGCATCGAGTAACTAACTCGACGAGAGAGAGGCAGTGCGGGAGCAGGGGGTGCACCATTATGAACTAACCTTAGGCAGTGGACGCAAGAGACATTGAATATTTCGAGGTTTTTTAACACATTTTCATGCTTCAATTAAAAATTTCTTTTCAAAGCTACTTAGTTTTAGTATTAGGAATCTCACTTTTTCATAATATTAATCAATTCATGGTCGTTTTAATTATCATGCTTATAGCTTAAATATCTGTACCTATTTATGTCTACCCGTGCGAAGCCGGGACGGGCTGCTAGTAACTTATAATTATGTTAATTTTTATGATAGTGCACGTGTGTGTATGTACGTGCGCATACGTGTGTTTGTATGAGCGCGTGTGTTTTTGAAATAATCCAAAAAGCCCTTACCCGGGAAGTACTTCCTGTATTCTCTGGGCACGACGTTCTTCCGTATATAGGAGTCATTGGCGCCACAAACAACACACTTGTTTTCCTTCGTCAACTGATAATACTTTCCAACATCGCCAACAGACCTTCCCGCAGGTTCAAATCTTAATCGGACCCTTAAGGGATCCTCACTGACCACATCAGCCAGTTCTTTCTCCACATACCTATTTAAGTAATAAATATTCATACTTTAACGATATATCTAAAATCGGTTTCTTTTTTATGACCACATATATAAAGACACACATACACATCTTTCAAAGGCATACGCACACACAAACTGCAAAGAGACATACACACATTACAGAGACAGTATTCTATCATTGGCTACTTGTTTTAATATTACTACGATAATATGTCAAAAACTAAACGGCTTTACATATTTTTTTTATTTTATGGTTTTTTGATTAAATATGCAGAAAAAAATGTGATAGTCAATGTAATCAAATAATCAATAACAATTATAGATGTATTAAATAAATTTTGTGTTGAACTATGTAATTAAAGTTGAAACCTATACAGTATAAGTAAGTAAGCAGCAGCCCATTAACGTCCCACTGCTGGGCACAGGCCTCCTCACTCCCAGGAGTGAGAGTTTTTAGAGCATAGACCCACCCATAGTACACAAGTGCACTGTCTATTCCTTCACTCTCATAGTCCGGAAAGAGATCAGGCGCAGGACCGACGGCTTAATGTGGACCTCATGTCTGTAGTCGAACATGCTAACCACTAGACCAATGAGGCAGTTCTATATAGTATAAAACACAATAATGATTAAAAAAAACTTCGTTCTCAACAAGTGATTTTCAAAATCTTAAATGATGTAATAAAAAAACTTTTTTACAATAGTGATATTTGAAAGACGCACAAAAATATTACCACAGAGCTTTCTTATTGTCACAAGTACAGAGTAACTCTCCATCAGGTGCCTCCAAGAAACAGTTGTGGTACAGAGGTTTGCACCTAGTCGCATGCGGATATTTTTTACTCTGTATAAGTTCTTTATTGGCATTATCCTTTTTTCTAAATTAAAAAAAAATGAGTTTATCGTTACATGTTTGTATAAAATTTTGACGGCCTCTCAATTTTTTTTTTTTGCAGAGGTCCTTAGTTTGATTAATGGCAATCCAAATTTCAGAAAGTATATATAAGTCACGTGCAACGATGTCAATTAATGATTTTACAAGGTTAACCGATAGACCCCAGAAATCGTTAGTTTCTTTGTTATTGATTAAATTAAATGACTTAATAACTTCAGAGGCATCGACATGATTGAATTTAAAGATACCATGACATTGGGGAATGCTATCAGCTAGCCAAGAGAGTGCAATGGAAGGTGATGAGTTCAGCGATTTAGTAGTTGAGACAGGAATATTTGCAAAAAACTCTCCAAAAGTATTAGCAACCTCAGAGTCTGACGAAATTTTTTTATTCTCTAACTCTAAATTAAATTCATTAAAACGCGGAGTTGCCTTTCCTGGTTCATTATTAATCATTTTCCAAGTTGTTTTAATTACATTACTACTGTTTTGTATCTTATAATTTATGTGTTGCGATTTAGCAATAAGACATTTCTTTTTAAAATCCTTGGAAAATTTAACCGACTGAGTTTTTTGTGGGTTCTTTCCAGAACAGGGCGCGAAGGATCCCTAGTAACTTTAGATTTGAAGTCGTTCTTTAAAATCATCGTCAGTCGCACATTATAAATAATATATGAAAAACTATATTTGACGATTCAAAGGTGCTGTAAAAGCCTACTGGAATAAAAAAAGTGCTGCATAAGCGTGTTTCATTGAATAAAGTGTTTTTTAATTTGAAAGGTGTTGTAAAAGCCTATTTGAATTAAAAATTATTAAATTTCAAAAGTGCTGTAAAAGCCTACTTGAATAAAAAAAATATTGAATAAATAAAAGTGCTGCATTAGCGTGCTTCATTAAATAAAGAGATTTTTTAATTTGAAAGGTGTTGTAAAAGCCTATTTGAATTAAAAATATTAAATTTCAAAAGTCCTGTAATAGCCTACTTGAATAAAATAGTGCTGCATAAGCGTGCTTTATTGAATAAAGAGTTTTTCAATTTGAAAGGTGTTGTTAAAGCCTATTTGAATTAAAAATTATTGAATTTCAAAAGTCCTGTAATAGCCAACTTGAATAAAATAGTGCTGCATAAGCGTGCTTTATTGAATAAAGAGTTTTTCAATTTGAAAGGTGTTGTTAAAGCCTATTTGAATTAAAAATTATTGAATTTCAAAAGTCCTGTAATAGCCAACTTGAATAAAATAGTGCTGCATAAGCGTGCTTTATTGAATAAAGAGTTTTTCAATTTGAAAGGTGTTGTTAAAGCCTATTTGAATTAAAAATTATTGAATTTCAAAAGTGCTGTAAAAGCCCACTTGAATAAAAAAATATTGTATAAATAAATCAAGATGCAATAAAAATTATCATTAATCATAATACCTGTTCCATTTTTTCTCAGTTTTTTTTGCTTCAGGTTTTGCTTTATAAAACACATCCATATATCGTTGACACATGCCAAAATTATTCCATTGTTTCTCCCCATTCTTTGTATGAAACCATGACAAAAACCCACCATTATGGTAATTGTTAAGGAGTTTCACAAATATCCTTATGGCCACATGAGCATCAGCTGCAGCATATTGAATCTGCCTCTCAGATAATTCATCGGCAGCCCAATTACTACAACGTATCTGTGGTTAAAAATAGCTTGTCTCTATGTAACCAAATTATAATATTTATTTTAACCCTTACCACCCTTGTGGCGACTTGATAAACATATTAACAGACAACCGACATAAAGAATAGGTATACCTAGTTTTGATGAGATATGGGTCATCTGACAGGTAAAAAAGGAACCATTGAATCACTTGAAGTGTATTAAAATTCTATTGGATCAATTGGTGGGTGAGTACAGAGAGCCTCGTAGTAGGACATCCATTTCCACTTCATCAGAGACACAAGATGCTTGAGAAGGGCAAACAAGTCATTTTTGTAAAAAAACATCCGTTTGTGAATAAAATTACATGTTTGGTGTTTGGTTTCATGACAAAAACACATGTTTTTATTCACTACTTCCATAAATTCGATTTTTTTTTTCATTTTTTCAAGAACATCATAAATTTTACATTTTAATTGAATTACACTTCACAGAATCCCTGATATATCATATAGAAACATCAGCAAAAGTGATAACAGTTAAAGACTAATTAAATTAATATTTTATTTTGAGAACAAGGAATGTGAACACAATAATAATTACATATAATTGTGTTTGTACTCTAGAAGTCAAAACGTTGCTATACTGGAAATCATATTATCAAAATTTTTTAAACAGATAAGAAAAAGTTTATATAAAAACAAAAATATATGAATTCCATATTTCTACACTTAGGAGTTATCATTTATACACTATATTATGTTTTCTAACATTGATACATATATGTAAGATTTCTAAATCAATAGATAGATAGATAGAATACTCTTTATTGTACACCGTAAATATACACAATTACAAAGACACAGACAATTAAAAATACACGAGTACAAGAGGCGGCCTTATCGCTACTTAGCGATTTCTTCCAGGCAACCTTTGGGCGAATAAAAAAAAAATCATCTCAGAAATCAGCTCATCAATCCTGAGCTTCCTTTTACATCTTACATGTAAAGTGTATTATATAATTGAGAAATATTTAAAAGAAATAAGCTGGGATTTAATTCCAGATTCATAAATATAATATCAATGTGGTCAATCAAAAGAAGTCATTTAATCATGGAAATGTAGCAAGGTTTACTTTACAATATTTGAAAAAATGAAATTTACAATTCCCTTAAATATAAAGTCATATATTTTAAGTTTTATCATTATTTATATTTAAAATTATATTAGAGAAATAAAGACATATTACCCTCCATGTTTTATCCAGGACAACACCTAACAGAGTCTTTGACAGTGCTGCCAAACCACCGCTGTCATATCCACATAGATGTACAAGATGTCTTATATCCCATGTTGCCTTCATGTACACACCATAGTCATGAGCTAAATACTTGCCATCGTCCAAAGGGGCCACACCCACCTTATATATATTCTCATCTTCCAGAAGTTTCTACAAATTCATTTAGAAAAGTGTGTATTTTGTTAAGTATTCATTAATAGTACTTTCTATAATAAACTCCAAGATGAACTTACTAAGATAATAAGTTTAAATATTTTTATCAATAAAGCTAATAGAGAAATCATTCTATAATTTGAAGGACTAGAGGACAAAAAAGCGTAAAATGGAAAATATATATAGCTCAAATCCAAATAGATTAAATTAAAAAAAATATATATAGTAATGATGATAAGAAAAAGAAAAGTGATACTCGATTGAGTTTGCTGCAGGCTCTTCTCAGAACAGGGTGCAATGGAACCGTCATAACTTTACATAGTAAATATCATCGCCAGTTGCATATTTGAGGATTCAAAAGTACTATAATAGTATTTTTGAATTTGTATAACTTTATGTTTCCATATATATAAATACCTTGACACTCATAGAAATCTGTATGTAGAATGAAGTTATTAACAATCTGAAGTGAAGAACTGAAAGTGAATAGCCACAGAGAACCACTAGTAATTCAGTACAGTCAAGTAAAAATGGTGTAATACTTACTTGTAATGACTTAGGAAAAGATTTCATTTTGCTCAATCTGAATAAAACACAAAAGCCATCAAATGTTGAGAGCTGCAGAAGAGCTACTGGTTGGCGCTTTCCTTGATTGGTCACCCACTCGCAATCAAATCCAATTGCATGATGCACAGAAGCTTTGCTGTTTATTTGCAAAAGTATATTAAATAGTGTAATTGTACCACTTTAAATGCTGTACAAGCAGCAAAATAAACATGTTCTTTTTAATTCATGGCTCTATATACTGCTAATTATGAACCACAGTTAATTATACCAGTGTTAGCATAACTGAGAAGACAATAAATGAGGTTATATAAAAAATTAAGCAACTTGGCAAAGTTGAACTTTATTAGATGACATAAAATTAACAACCACAAACAAGATATCTAGTTAGTAAAGTATAGGTATAACTTTAGCTCTGTACTTGCTCATTAAGAATATTTTCGCCTTTGACAAAATTATACTTATAAATATAAATTAATATTACACATTCAAAAGCTTTATTAAACAAAATCCAATGAAACTTGTTATTGGATATTTAAAAAAATATTGTAATCATAAATTTATGCAACAATAGACAGAGCCCAGTTGATTAAATATTATGCCTAAAATAATAAACTCTATTTACAGAAGATATATATGGGTATAAAGATATAACAGTAGTGCAATAATATTGATAGAATAGAATAGAATATACTTTATTGTACACCACAACATTATACAAATAATACACGAAACAAAACTTAGCGAGTAGTACAAATAGGCGACCTTATCGCTTATTAGCGATTTCTACCAGGCAACCTTAGGGTTAGGGAGATTATTTAAAGTAAGGAGGGTAGGTGGTGTTCGTTAAAAAATATACACATACATAAAAATAATTCTACATACTAATACATATACGTTTACATACATAAAATCCGCACAATATATAGATTATAAATCAATACATAATATACATATTAAATAAATAAAACCAAGTACAAATAGTCGTCATCACTAAAAACATAGAGAAAGGTAGTGATTCTTTACTTGTTTCTTGAATATGTCCAATGACTTAGATTCTCTTATACTCAAAGGTAACTCGTTCCATAATTTTATAGCCTGAACCGTGTAAGATTCCCCATAAAACTTTGTTTTATGCGGTATGGACCTAAGTTTCAGGTCACGAGAGGGTCTTAAACACCGTCCATCAGAATCGTAAAATTCAAATTTATTACGTAAATACTCAGGAGCACGAGGATTGAATAGCACACCGTACAGAAGGGAGACAATATGTAAATTCCGGCGAAAACGAATAGGCAACCACTTGAGCTTTGCGCGAAATTCAGACACATGGTCGTATTTGCGTAATCCAAATACGAACCGAATAGAGAGATTCTGTAATCGCTCAAGTTTATTCAGTTGGTCTTCGGTGAAGTCAGGACAGCTAGCATCGGCGTAATCGAGGATAGATATAAGTAGAGACTGTGCGAGCATAATTTTGGTAGGAATGGGAAGTAATGTACGTAAACGGCGCAAGGATCCTATAGCTGCAAATGTCTTTTTGCTCAGATTTCTCATGTGTGTTGCCCAAGATAAAGTTTTATCCATAGTTATGCCTAAGTTTTTAACAACATACTGCAATTTAAAAACATGATACTGCAACATACTACAACTTTTGTAATTTTGATAAAATATTATGAAATATTTTATGTTCACATATAGTGTTGATAAGTTCTGAAAGATATTTATGTATTGCACTTCCTGTACATACTGTATTTCTTACTACAATGGTCAATATTGAGATTACCCATTTGCAATGCAAATAATGGATAGCACACTTCAGGCAATTACACTGGAACATAGGACCTCATGGTCAGATGTCAACAGAATTAAATCAACAAGGCAGTCAATAGCTTAATTAATTACTATATGAAATATATTTGATGGAAAAAACTTTAATTCATAAGCCAATTAACCTTAAATTAGCAAACCTACAAATTATTTTTTATCATATTCAAGTACTTAAGACAAACCTGCGTAACATAGTAATTACTTCATCGCATTCTTCTTCTGATGAAATTATTTCAATATTCAGGTAACCAAAGGCTTCGGAAGCACTTCTTGATTTTAACCTTTTCAAAATCACGTAGGATAAACCGGCGCAGCTGAGAGCAATTGCGGAAGAGATTACTATTTTGAACTTTATTGTGTTCATCTTGATTTAATTGTAATGTTTATAAATTCATTAAATTGAAACAAGTATCCATCCAAGTAAACGTATTTATTTTTCTAGTATACAGATTAGGATTACAGAGTAGTTACTTATTATATACCAAATAACACAGACTATATAATTAGAGGTTTCTTATAAAATCTGTTGGTATGGTCGTCGTCGTCGTCTACGTCGCTTCAACCGATGGACGTCCTCTGCTGGACATAGGTCTCATGTAATGACGTCCACAAGGCCCGATCTTGCGCCGCTTTGCTCCAGCGGCTACCGGCGACCCTCTTTATATCATCGGTCCACCTTGTTGGGGGTCTGCTTACACTGCGGTTTCCGGTACGGGATCGCCACTCCAGCACCTTCGGCACCCAACGTCCATCGGTCCTTCGGACTATGTGCCCCGCCCATTGCCACTTTCGCGATAAGTAGAACTATGTCGGTGACTTTGGTTCTACTTACGGTTTACGGTTTTGGGAAGGTATGCTGTAAAAATAAGCATTAAATAGAATATATCAAAAACGTTGACTTAACATTTAAACCGTGCCGGTATTAATCAGCGCTCATATTTTTGTATTTATATGAGCGCTGATTAATACCGGTTGCCTGGAAGAAAACGCTACCCTAGCGATAAGGCTGCCGTTTATGCAAATTTATAAGGTCTCCTAGTTTAAGTTTTTGTATTTTCTATATGTATAATATAAATTTGTGTAAAATAAATAAATAAAATAATTACACTATAAGCTTTGAATACGGATTTTATACTTTGTGGTATTATCTATTGAGAATGAAATCATATTTTGAAATGTTGATATATAATTAATCTGTGTATTTGACATATTCAAGCGTAGGTTGGTTCAATGCAAAAACATTTTAGAAATATAGGCGAATGAATTAGTATTTGTTTAAAATGGCTAGAGATAGGAGTGTGGAACGTCGTAGATCACGATCTCGAGAACGACGTGATAGAGATCGCTATGAAGACCGAGAGCTACAAAGAGAGAAGGTTAAACGACGTGATAGATCTAGAAGCCCTAGAAAAGAACGCGATAGGTCTCGTAGTCCTGCTAGAAAAGAAAGAGAACGCTCAAAAAGCCCTCGGAAAGACGGCAGACGATCTAGAAGCCCAAAGAAGCGCGATTACAAGGATAAAGACAGGCGTAACGACGACAGAGACAAAAGCAGAAGTAAAAAGGAGGAAAACAATAAACCTGATGATGAAGAAACAAAGATGGAAGAGGACTTACCAAAACAAGTTAAACGAGAACCTTTATCCTTAGAAGAACTACTCGCTAAGAAGAAAGCTGAAGAAGAAGCTAGAAGTAAACCAGTTTTTTTAACAAAAGAACAAAGAGCAGCATTAGCCTTGGAAAGACGCCGCGAACAAGTGGAAGCCATGAGGGCGAATGTAGATAAACCTGTGGTGCCCACTATAGATTTAACAGTATCATCTAAGAGAGATGATGAGAAAAAACTGAAAGAGGATAGAGAAAGAGATAGGGAGCGCGAGAGAGAAAGGAAATATGATGAAAGAAAAAGTGGTAGTGACCGTAATAAAGATGATAAAAAGGAAAAAAATGATGAGCATAATAAAACGAAAGATAAAGAGAGAGAAGAAGAAGCTATAAAGGCCCGCTATTTAGGTATCATAAAAAAGAAACGAAGGGTTAGGAGACTGAATGACAGGAAGTTTGTTTTTGACTGGGATGCATCTGAAGACACATCAAATGATTATAATCAGCTGTACAAAGAAAGACACCAAGTACAATTTTTTGGTAGGGGACATATTGCTGGAATTGATATTAAATCTCAGAAAAAAGACTATTGCAAGTTCTATGGCAATCTGTTAGAGAAAAGACGTACAGAATTAGAAAAAGAACAGGAGAAGCTGCGTTTGAAAAAGGTTAAAAAGAAGGAAGATAAACAAAAATGGGATGACAGGCATTGGTCTGAGAAAGACCATGATGAAATGACTGAAAGAGATTGGAGAATATTCAGAGAAGATTACAACATTACTATTAAAGGTGGAAAGATACCTAATCCAATTCGTTCATGGAAAGAGGTAGCTTTTCACCCTGACATAATGGATATAATAAATAAGGTTGGATATAAAAGTCCTACACCAATTCAACGACAAGCTATACCTATAGGGTTGCAAAATCGTGATATTATTGGTGTTGCAGAGACTGGATCTGGTAAAACTTTAGCTTTTCTTATACCTTTACTAACGTGGATTCAATCACTACCAAAAAATGAGCGCATGGAAGATGCTGATCAAGGTCCTTATGCTATAATATTGGCACCAACAAGAGAATTGGCTCAACAAATAGAAGAAGAAACCAATAAATTTGGTATTCCTCTAGGTATCACCTCAGTGGTTGTTGTTGGTGGTCTTTCAAGGGAAGAACAAGGTTTCAAACTTAGACTTGGATGTGAAATTGTAATTGCAACTCCTGGTCGTTTAATTGATGTCTTGGAAAACAGGTATTTAGTTCTGAACCGCTGCACTTATGTTGTACTTGATGAAGCTGATCGTATGATTGACATGGGTTTTGAACCTGATGTACAGAAAATTTTAGAATACATGCCAGTATCAAATATTAAACCGGATACAGATGCTGCTGAAGACGCATCTGTGTTACTTGCAAATTACAACACAAAGAAAAAGTATAGACAAACTGTGATGTTTACAGCCACTATGCCTCCAGCAGTGGAAAGATTGGCACGAAGCTACCTTCGTCGTCCAGCTATTGTCTACATTGGTTCAGTTGGTAAACCAGTTGATAGAACAGAACAGGTTGTATACATGATAGGTGAAAATGAAAAACGTAAAAGACTTACAGAAATATTGCAACGTAATGTTGAACCACCAATTATTATATTTGTTAACCAGAAGAAGGGTGCCGATGTTCTTGCTAAAGGTTTAGAGAAACTTGGCTTTAATGCTTGCACTTTGCATGGTGGTAAAGGTCAGGAACAGAGAGATTTTGCTTTGGCCTCTCTTAAGAATGGATCTAAAGATATATTGGTAGCAACAGATGTTGCAGGTAGAGGTATTGACATCAAAGATGTTAGTATGGTCATTAACTATGATATGGCTAAATCTATTGAAGACTACACCCACAGAATAGGTAGAACAGGACGCGCAGGAAAGACTGGTAAAGCAGTATCATTTGTCACTAAAGAAGATTCTGCTATTTATTATGATTTAAAACAAGTTTTGCTTGCTAGCTCAGTATCTACTTGTCCACCTGAGCTAATGAACCATCCAGAAGCACAGCATAAGCCTGGCACAGTTGTAACAAAGAAACGAAGAGAGGAAATGATTTTTGCATAAATATAATTTGTGAATTACATTGAAATTAAAGGTAGAACAATCTATTGTATCATTTTATTTACAATGTTGGCATAAATTACAATAAATATTGATCTCCTAGTAATCAATTAAGTCCTCGTTATGTACGGATCTGAAACAAATACAAAAGCATCTTAAACAAAGTCGTAGAAAAAAATCTTGTTTATTTCTTTACTTTTTGTTGAAGAGGCAGGCATCCACCACAAGGGTTTCGTCGATCCTTAAAAGAAGGCTGCAATCTTTTGTATATTAACACAATGTCATTTAAATTAGTGATTATCAAACTTGTTTTTATACTGCCCCCTTTGAAAAAAAGTTATTTTTCAGCCCCCCCCCCCCCCTATTTTTTTTACACTCCTAAAACTTAATAACCACAATTTCATTACTTTAATTAATGTAGTTATATTAGTTGGTGTGGTGTTTAAACTTACATTCTAAACTAGAAAATTTTACCAGAGCAAAAAAAACTCTGAGCAAGTATCCATGAATCATTCGATTTCTACCGGATTGCACCAATAGCATTATTTAGTGGGCAAAGTGAGCATATTGTTCAGCATATATCAAATCAAATCAAATCAAAAATATCTTTATTTTGAATAGTCAAATTATATATTTTTTTCCACACTCTGATTCTAATATACGGCTGATGATGGTACTCAAAATCGGCTTAAAATCTAAAGTTACGAGGGTTCCTTTGCGCCCTCAGAAGAACCCACAACAAACTCAGTTGGGTATTTTTTTTGTTACCATCATCATTACAATATCATATTAGTTTAATATATTTCAATTCAAATTAGAGCAGTTCGTTCACTCTCACGCGTTACTATCGTCTAAGTACTCTTGCAACTTATAATACGATTTTTCTATCAACTTTCTTTTAACAAAGACTTTGAATTTATTAATTGACATTTCTAAAACGTCTTGTGGGAGTTTATTATAGAAACGTATACAGTTACCCTTAAATGAGTTGTTAATCTTATGCAGCCTACTAGAATTTATAACAAGTTTGTTTTGGTTTCGTAAGTTATATGATGTACATTCACTCTTTTTATTAAAAGAGTCAATGTTTTTATGTACATACAACAAGTTTTCTAATATATATACGCAGTGAACTGTCATTATGTTAACTGCCTTGAATTTGTTTCTTAGCGACTCTCTTGGACCCATATTGTAAATCGCACGAACGGCCCTTTTCTGCAGCACAAATATTGCATCTATATCAGCAGCATTACCCCAAAGTAGAATACCGTATGACATAATGCTGTGAAAATAGCTGAAATATACCAGTCTGGCAGTATCAACATCTGTCAGACGACGAATTCTTTTAACCGCGTAAGCCGTATCTATTGATCAATAGTAAAACTCAATATTTTTGTAATTTATTAAACGATGTTTACAATAAGTACCTGTTTGGGCTTACTATATTATTTGACACTGGACGGTAATGGGTTAATTGTAGAAGAAGAATTGTAACTCAACTTTCTGAACAAAAATTATATACGTACTTCCATTTTATAAAAAAATTATGATTATTATATCAGTAATTTTTAAAACAAGATAGGAAGTAAAGAAAACATCAATTTTTGATAGTTTACGTATGTATAATATTTTAAAATTAGCCAGGGTTGTTTTTTCCTAATATTTAAAATAATATCTGGTGCAATATAATTATGGTAAAATTGATCATTTTTTTAAAATACCATCGATTCTATTCTCCCCTATCCCAGATCAAGGCCCCCAATTTTTTTTGGGGCCCTTAAAGTCCCCCTCTAAGTTTCAAACGCCACTTTGAAAATCAGTGATTTAAACCATAGCTTTTTACTTAATAGATATGAATGTTTTACACAGTGCTTATAAAAAAAAACTTATTTTTTAAAGATTTTCAGAAATTAATGGACAAGTTCAAAGAAATTTTATAGCTGATATGATAAAAGAAATAACAAGCTTCTTTTTCTATCTATTACTTCATAATATTATATAGAATTAATTATATATATTAATATACTCACTGGCATTAATTTGTATCTTCGTCGGGTAGGGAATCTGTAAAAGAAGTTTTAATTTTAATAAAGATTTTCTAAGTTCGATCCTTAAGTCGTTTCCTATTTTTTTTTCATAGAGAATATTATTTCAGATGTTTTTTAATATGATTTTTTGCGAAGCTATAAATTTGTACAATGAGGTACGCATCCCGACTGGAGTCGGGAGTGTGGGACTCCGCGAGGCGGGAAGATCTCTCAATACCCACTACAACCTTGAGAGGGGAGTCAGAGGTTCGTTGAGGCATTCCTATCTGGGCCCTGGATTGTAGCCGGCTCACAGATATTCTACAGGGGGAGGAGTTCTATGAACTTCCGCCTCCTGTTTCCTACTCCACTTCGTCGGGGCCGGAGTGCCTCACCCTCTCCCTTTATCGTGCCTACTTAAGCGAGATGACAGTCTCGCAAAAGGAGGCAATCACTCTCCAGGCCGGCTCACTGATGAGGATTGCATCTATAATATTAGCCAGTGAGAGGTCTGTGCCGATCAGTGACGTCATAATGAGTCACTGAGAACCCCAGGTGGGACATTATGCCATCGTGTGGAATGAGGTGCTAGACCCGACTGCGTAAGTGAAATTCTTGTTAAACTAACTTGGATGAAACCTTCATTAAAAATATTTTCGAATTGTGACAATTGTTATGTATCTGTGAACTTTGTAGTTAGTCTGTGGTAATTAATTGAATTAACGGAATAATAACTCTATACACGAGATAAAAGGGCATTACACCAATAAAGTATTAAGTACTTGTGTATTAATGCCAAGAATGATAATTTTTAAGGTTAGGTTATTTTTTTTTCGACATATTTCCCAACGATAAAAAAAGGCAAAAAAGACTAACCTAAGCTTAAAAATCGTCATCTATGTAGCTGCTGTGAAGTTTATGCGTTGGTACAAAAGATTTTTTGCTTCCCAATATTAGTTACAAAGACTCGTTTAAAATAAAGATACTTTGTATTTATTAGACTGCCTCATTGGTCAAATTCAAAAATCAATATTGAGTTTTCTGTTAAGATTTTCTCAATATTTGCCTGAAGTTGGAAAGTTGGCGGTGTGATCCACCCCCGTGCCTCGGAGAGCACGTTAAGCCGTCGGTCCTGCGCCTGATCTCTCTCCGGTCGTGTCGGATTCCCGTCACAATCGGACTATGAGAGTGGAGGAATAGAGAGTACACTTGTGTACTATGCCTGCCAATCCGCAGTGGAGCAGCGTGGTGGGTCTATGCTCTAAAAACCCTCGCTGCTCGGAGTGAGGAGGCCTGTGCCCAGCAGTGGGACGTTAAACGGGCTGCTACTTACTTTACTTTTACTTTGTATTATTAAAGATTCTCACAGCACAATTATGATCATTTAATAGTAGCGATATATAAATAAAAACAGTTATTTAATGTAATATCAACAATAGTTTATAGAACTTGTTAAAGCATAAAGAAAAGCAAGACTATAGAAAAAAGCTTATTAGTGGACGGTATAAAAGCAGGACTCTAAATTAGATTGTTTTAAGATGAGGAAGGCAAATAAGCAAAAAAATTGATACTTAGGTATTAACACCACTGCCATTAACAACGACTTTTAAGGTTAGGTTAGTTCTTTTTAACCCTTTTTGTGGCTGGGAAATTCCACCACAGCGAACAAAGAAGTAACGTAAACTTTTTTTTAGTGGATGCACTTCGACTCTAGTGGAGCTTTTGTACGCGAACCTAACCTTAAAAATCATTAATTATTATGGTTAGGTTAGTTCTTTAGGATCTTTTTGACACTGGGAATTGCTACCACAGCCTAACCTAACCTAAAAATCGTAATTTTTTAAAGGTTAGGTTACTCATTTTATCACTGGAAAATAACACCGTCAAAATCGTGATTTTTTTGAGTTAGGTAAGCTTTTTTAACCTTTTTGTCGCGGAAAACGCCACCGCATCAATAAAGACATTAACCTAACCTTAAAAAATCAAATTTGTGGCCTTTATAATTCATGGAGAGAAAATAATATTTAAACCGAAAAGGGCATTTTAAAGAAATCAAGTCTGAGGCTGAAGCCACATTTAAAAATGCCAACATTTGCCACATTTAAAAATGTGTACCTAAATATTGTAAATAACAATATGTTATCGATATAAAAAATAAAATGTCATTGTTTACAAAGGAATTCTATATTATATAGAAACAGATGTATGATATGAAATACTCTTATTTCATAGCAAGAGTTTAAAATGCAAAGATCGATGTCATAAATAATTCTTAATAGAAAACTTGTTGTACGTACATAAAAACATTGATTCTTCTAATAAAAAGAGTGAATGTACATCATATAACTTAAGAAACCAAAACAAACTTGTTATAAATTCTAGTTGGATGCATAATATTAACAACTCATTTAAGGGTAACTGTACACGTTTCTATAATAAACTCTCACAAGACGTTCTAAAGATGTCAATTAATAAAGTATTTTTTAAAAATCGTATTATAAGTTGCAAGATTACTTAGACGATAGAAACGCCTGGGAGTGAACGAATTGCTCTAATTTTAATTAAAATATAGTAAACTAATATGATATTGTAACGATATTATTCTTATACTGTAGCGATTATACAGATGGTAACAAAAAAAAAATACAAAATTCCCGACTGAGTTTGTTGTGGGCTCTTCTCGGATCAGGGCGCAAAGGAACTTTTAGTTCTTGAGTACCATCATCAGACGTACATTAGAATTAGAGTGTGCCTAGAGTATGCCTACTTGAATAAAGATATTATGATTTGATTTGATTCATGTTTATTTATTAGTGACATCATTACCTTTACTGGATGGGGTAGATTTTCTTAATTGTTCATTATTGAGTAGAAATGTAATAAAATAAGGGTTGAATTAATAATGAACAAGGTTTTGCAGATTTAAGGGGAACGAAGTATTTGTAAAGACACATTGCCTTTCCAAAAACAATGTATTGATATAGGAAAGGAATGGGATATTAAATTATACAACTTTAATTAAATCTAAATTAGCTAAAGACGATGAGAGCATGTTCACTAAACTGTGTGTAAACCATAGACAAACCAAGCACAGCTTAAACATAGACAAGCGAGACAAAAGAACAGAATCCAAACCAAGCTGTACATGCATGCTTGTATTTAAAATTATACCTATTCCTTTTGATCAGAAGGTTTATTTTCAACTGCATCTTTAGATGGTGGAGGCATGACTGCTTGTTTGACAGACGTAGCCAAAGACACTGTCATGTCAACCAACCCTGAGAAGTCTTTAGGAAAAGACAACTCAGGAAACTTTACCTCCAATTGTGGGTCACCAGGTTTTACTATTAAATCATAAAACAATTAGTTAACATTAAAGCAAACTTTTAAAACGTATTTTTTCAACAAATATTTTTGAAATGAAACTTCTTTACGCGAATGAGAGTAATTTTTTTACGGATGAAAAGCGTCACGAAGATGTGCAGCGTTTCTTATGCTAATTGTTTGAAGGTAGTTTTAATTTTTACAAATAACATATGGCGTTTTAATTTTCATAAAGTATAAAATAAAAATATTTAATAAATTCACTTTTCTTAATTTTAAATTCAACAACAAAATTTAACTAATAATTTCTAATGTTGACAAGAATCACGTTGAATTTTAATTTACAATTCGTCATTAGAAATTTCAATAAATTATTTTGCAAAAAATATATAATAATAATATTTTTAATTTTGAAAATAGAATTTCTATAGTATTAAATAATTTACAATGATTTTGGATAAATTTAAATTGAGGTTAGGTATTGGCACTATTAAATAAAAAATCACGAGGAATTTTTATTCATTATTCATCATCTAAGATTTTACTCTATTATTTTTTTAAACAATAAATTTTTATTAATTATTAAATTCAAATATTTTTTCAACTTCAGATCGCAATGCCTAAAATTGTGATGTGAGAGTGAGAAACACTTTAATGTAAATATGGAAGAAATAAATTTATAATTTGTATGAGTTTTCGACACTTTTAATATTTCCATGAATCTCTTTTTCCCTCCCTACTAAGTCTTAGAAATCCATAGTTTTAGATTTGCACAATTATAAACAAGACTTAAAAATTACTTTTTTATATATTCATTGTGTTGCTAAGTCCATAGACATTTTTTTTTATAATTAAAGCAAAAGTTACCTCCATACAGGAAATTATAGGCAATATTAATATATTGTTTCAGGAATGCCCCATTGTCATTAAGCAGCTCTTTAGTTTCCTCGGGGAAGCAAATATATCCCATACCGGTTGCACCCAAGCCAGCATAAAAAACTCTCTGAAATATAAGAAATTAATAATATTAACTTTATAAGGAGTATACACATGTTAAAGGGTTATAGTGATAAGAATGTTGTTATCAGAATTGGGTTTGAACAAGTATTGTAAATGGATTTATACTGAAAAATAGAAATAATTGCAGAAAATTAAAAAAAAATACACATGCATACATTACACCTCATTCCCTTCAGGGTAGGTACAGACCATACCATACTTGCCACAATCCTTGCATATCTCCATAACTTCTTTCATTCTCATTAAACCTTTCATTCAAGTTGGACGGTTTAGAGTACTTTTGCCCTGGCTATTATTTAAAATGTCCTGGACTTAATCCAGGAATATTAACCTTGGGCTTCCCATTCAGGCTTGATTCATCAATCCTTTTTGTCAGTCTCCTTTCATTCATTCTCTTTATGTAGTCAAACCATCTAAGCATACCTTTCTCAATTTTAGTCACTACATCTTCTTTTATACCACAACATTCTTATCACACTATTTTGTTTCTCCAATTATGAATGTAATTGAGCGAATCTAAATTATTAATCCACTTCAACAAGGTATTTTTAAGAACAAACTGATAGATGATTTATATTCCATATATAATAGTCCATAAAAATGGATGTCAAACATTTGTAATATCATACATATACATTTATATTTATACAAATTTTAATTTATTATACTTCTTAGAATTGCTTAGAATTAGAATTGCTGTCTGTCTGTCCGTTTTTTTAAAGGAAAATTTTGTATGTTGAAACGATTTTATAACATTAAATGAATATTACCCTAATTATTCCTCCCCTCAGACCAAATATAAAACCAGTTAGACCACCCATAGCCACTGCTCCATATCTGACTTGTTTGTTCTCTTCTTCTCTTAAATATTGGATAATCCCTGAAAAGTATGAAGGCTTACATTAGAAATAAAGATAATTATATAATGGTACATATATTTTTCTATAATTACATTATTAAGTTGATGAATACTTTTTTCTGTGTTTATACAGATTCATAGAACAGTTCAGGTTGACAATTTCAGCTAGATTTCCATTTATTTAAACAACATCACAATCTACGAAGATGACACTGTTAGTAACAGCCAGTATTTACAGTACAATCAAAAATAATTTCAATTGTTGCTTGAAATTTAATTAAAACACTACTTTTGAAATACTAGTGTGTTCCCAAAGGATCAGGCACTAACAATATAAAACAGTTGTGTAGTTTCTTATAAATGAATTATGTTGTTAGTACAAAATAATCTATTAGATACTAGCAGACCTGACAGACTTCGTTCTGTCACAAAGATTTGGAATGTGGCAGATTTCAGTTTTACAAATGGTTTTCGAAATAAAATTACAGCAGTACTAAATATCTATAGCTCTTACACTTTTGTGACTATTCAATTGATTTTTATCTTTGAGCAGAGGTAATAAAGTGCGAATTGGCTCTTTGACACACCTATATTGCTTAGACAACAGTGGGTACTTGTAATTTATTATGAACTTTATTGAATAGTAATAAAGGTAAAATTGACTCTACATTTTAGTTAGAAAACGTTTGTATGGGAAACAGAAATGGGCTGTTTGTAGGGTTTCACAGCAATAATTCGAACTTTTCTTACCCTAAAAACCATCCTTGGTTTAAAACGAACGTTTAAAAGAAAGAATTGTCAAAATTGACCCAGGCATTGTTGAGTTACCACATTCTGCGATTCATTGTTATATTATAGATATATGTTGTAATATAAAACTAATCTGGTCACAATTTTTTATGGTTCATTGGATGAAAATGAATTAAGTAGTTTAATATATATTAATACAGTAACAATCTCACTTCAAGAACTGTGAAAACTTTAATTATCAGTCAAAGATGTGAAGTCAAGTAAATTTCCTCGAGTACTCTGCTGTGTAGTAACTATAAGAGGTAAAGTATCTTTCATGAGGTTAGGTCACACCTATCTTAAACTGTTTCATCATTTACCATCAGGTAAGATTGCAGTGAAGTGCTAAATTGTCAGCAGTAAAAGAAATTAAACTAAAGAGAAATAAAGTGAACTGATAAGTGAACGGAGTAGAGTGTGGTGACATATAACAGTGAGAAGAACATCTACTTTATGTAATAAATATGTTATGTTAAAAACTATAGGAATTTGCAGAGCCTGCAATGAGGAAGGAAGAAGAAAAAATAAGGCACCTATTGTGTGAATGTGATGGATTAGCCAGGCACAAATGAGTTTACCAGGAGTGGCCTATCAGCAACCAGATGACTTTAATGGCTCCAACCTAAAGCCTACTTTCCAACTTTTAGAATGGGTATTCAAGTGAATTTAGGGGAGACTAAATGATGAGGCACATACAAAAGATCCACAATGGTTAAAGTGCATCCACTGCCTTGGTGGACCCCACCACAAAAAATGTAATAACTATAAATACATACATACATACAGATTTATACATAATAATACATAGATATCTACATACAGTAGTTTTGAAAAAAACTAGATATAGGTTTGGAGATTGCATTACAGTTTATTTTACTGGAATGTCCAAATTATTAAAAACAATTTCCCTTAGGAATTTTCAATTACAATACTTACATTCACTTCTATCATGTAATTCTGTGTAATTATCCTTGATAGTATTTTTAGCTGATTCTGTGTGAGCCCAAGCTGTCTGCACTTGTTCCCTTACTACTTTAACTGGTGATACAAGAGCTGATCTTAAATAGCTACTGTTATTTTCCTTAGCTTTGGATTGTATATACCTGAAATGATATAAAAAAATATTATGGTAACTAGTTAATTAGTATGCTTAAAACTTATTTATTTATTCCACTATAAATTAACAAAACAACCATATCCAGTCAGACATCTTATTGATAATTACATCATACATTTAATAATTTATGTACAGTACACTATAAAACATGAAAACTGAAAAACTGGTGGCTTGCATTAACAACTGCATCATTGGTCTAGTGTTTAGCATGTTCTCTTACAGGTATGAATTCCTGTGTTCTACATCAGGCAAATGAAATTTATATTGAATTTTCTTAATATTTATGTGTTTGTAGGTGTGAAGGTTTGCCACAGAGAGCATATTAAGCTAGCTGTCCTGTGCCTTATTCCTATTCATAACAGATTGCTGTCACATCAGAAGGAAAAGAGAATACACTTGTGTACTATACCTTCCAACCTTCAGTGGAGCTGTGTGCTCGTTCGATGCTAGATCTAAGACTTAGCTCTAAAAACCTTCTCTCCTTATGAGGAGGCCTGTGCTGCTTACCTTTTCATTCAGATTCTTTAGAATGTGTCTATAATTAATTCTCAGCCAAATAAATAAAAGTTTTGGCTAATCCATATGTTAATTTACTATGATTTGCCTTACACAACAGACTGGCTACATATTTAATTACAATAAAAAAATACTTACTGTTTTTAAGAGGAACAATTCTATTATACAATAAATAAATATATTAATGTTGCCTTAGTTTCACTGCTTCAGCAATTCATGTAACATAAGCACCCAAGAAGTAATTCTTTTTCCCATTTTTGCAATAACTTTCTTTGTTCCCCCAGTCCTATTGTTTATAACATGATGCCATATAGCAAGTATGATGCTACATAACTTAACATAATAAATGGGCTCTCTAACACCAAAAGAATTTTTCAAACAGAACTTGCAGTTATTGAGCTCAGGATTTTTAATCGAAGATTCTTCAGCTTTATATTAGTACAAATATTTAAATTTGAAATAATATAAAGAAATGCATCCCAAAGTATTAAAGATACAGTAAGCCATGTGTTAAAACACGTACTCTCCATAGTCGGCATGAGGTGCTTCGTATATTGGTAATTCCGAAGGTTTCATGAGCGGAGGCCGCACCGGTTCATTCTCCAACGCAGGCACTGGTGTTGCAGCACTTATAGTAGGAACTAATGCAACCAATCCAGATCCAAACACTACTTTTCGGAGCATCTGAATTTAAGAAAAACACGGCAATAAGTAACATGTATCACTAAAAAACCTTTAAACTTCACAATAAAAAAAATGTTTTTTATTTTATACCTTAGGTAAGTAAATTAATTACATAAACACTAACAAGCGGATCTATATACGACTAGATATATATATGTAGAAATCTATATAAAAGTTCGATATTCGTTAGGCTCGATCAGCTGCTATTTGGCTGACATCTGACAACCTAGTGACAGTTACGTAATTCAGTAATCACTTTATATTTTTAATAACGAATTCTATTGTCTTGAGTTCCCACCCTTTCTGGCCATAGATAGACTTTGTATGTAACAACCGCCTTAGACAAAGTAACTTTCGAATATTATTATGGGGATGACGTTTTATTTTCATGTCGATATGAAACGTCATTCCCACAATTTTCTTAAACGTTAGCGTACTTCAAAAGCAATTTATGTGAAAATTTCGTTACACTTACTTACCTTTCTTTAAAAGTAACGATTTTTAATAACGTATTCTATTGTCTTGAGTTCCCACCCTTTCTGGCCATAGATAGAATTGGTATGTAACAACCGCCTTAGACAAAGTAACTTTCGAATATTATTATGGGGATGACGTTTCATTTTCATGTCGATATGAAACGTCATTCCCACAATTTTTTTAAACGTTAGCGTACTTTGAAAGCAATTTATATGAAAATTTCGTTATACTTACTTACCTTTCTTTGAAAACGATGAAATTGTTAAATGAATATAACGCCTTATATATTAAATCACAGAAAACTGAATACATACTGGAAAATGGAATTATATCTGTACAGTTTTTTAGCTGTCAGTTGTCATTTGTCATACATTTCTCTTTTAGTCCTTAGATCTGTCGTTTCGCTATTGTAATTTGTAATTGTGATATGTGTAAAGGATAATTTTCTTGTTATATCCTATGCTCTGTAAATTCTTGTTAAAATGTAATTTACCGTAAAAACACTTAAAAAATTTAAAAGGCAATAGGATTTTTCGCACAAGCTTTTCAAACGATCCGGTGTTTTCAGTAAACGGTAATTGTTCAGAGAAGGTTGTATTGTTGAAAATGACCGGGGTTCGTGTGGGACGTGTTCTCAAGCGCCGGAGAGCACACAGTTCGAAGAGCCGGTCAGGTAACGGTAGCGCGCATGCCGGTGCTTCGCCCTGCATATCTATTGATGGGTCTGACTTTTGCTTGAGAGGCTTAAGTTTAGTGAAGTGCTTAAATAAGATATCATTAATGTGTCACTATTATTTGCTGCCAAGAGTTTTGTCTTCAACTTTGATATTCCAAACAGGAAAGAGTCAAATTTTAACATTGTCATTAAAAATATATTACAAAAAGGTTTGCAAAGCCATTTATTCAGACTACAATGGTCATTTTTTATAATTATATATGGTGCCAATTTTGCGAAATACAGGATGAGAGCATAGTAAACAGTTTATTGTGATTATAAAGTATAGTTTTATTTACAGATATTGATTCAAAAAATTATTCATGATACTATATTATGTTGTAGGGCTTACATTGTCTAAGTAAATGATATTCTATAAATATAATATTATGTATTTATCCTCTTTGTAAAGGTCATTCATTTATATTACTCACTACTAGTGAATCAATTGTGCTAAAGATTACTTTGTTGAAAAAAAAGACAACAATGCTCTTTGATGTCAAGGATTTCCTCAATTCAAAAGCTATTTTTAAATAGTTAATTTATTGGATATAATTTAAAATCAATTTAAGTTCAACTTTTAGACTAATTTTGTTATATTCAGTGTTGAATGTACCTAATAAAGTTTAATAGAATTTTAATAAATTTTTTGTTATAACTGGTATTGTTTATGTGACATAACAAAATTATAAAAATAGTGATTAGGAATGTTTCATTTTTTAATGTTGTTATTTTATTTTATATCTATGTACCATCTAAGAATTATTAAATAAAAAATCTGAATGATAATTGCATAATGTTTCAACTTTAGTAAAAAAATTTGTCATAACTGGAACAAAAAAAAATCATAACTAAACCCCAGCGTCGTTTTACACCCAGCATCGCACCAAAATAAACCCATCGCATTCTTTTCAACTTACTTTTTATTTCTTAACAAAGCATTTGACATGGAGGATTGATTGGTAAGAGAATATGAAACTGTTGTTTTTACTATATCCAAAGCATTTTTTTCACATTTATTCATCTTCCAAATCCTACCTGAACTACCACAAATAATTCAACTAAAAGATTAGCAAAATCAGTCCAGCTGTTCATGACTTTTAGCAATACTAACAAACAGCAATTTATTTTTATAAATTTATTGCTTATAAATAAATAGACATGTTAAGTAAACTTGAATATTCACATTTTTAAACAATCAAAATGTCTAATTTTGTAAATACACAATAAATCATTTTCATCTCTTGGCAGTGAATAAAATTCAAATTCTTCATATTAATCATAGCTTATAAAAGCAGTAACATTTAAAGGTTTTCAGTACTAACACATAATTGCATTGATTCAGGACTTTAAGGTGCATGATGACAGTAGAGTGATGAACTCATAATCCCGAAACACCAACGTTACACACGGAAGATCTTTGGAATGAAATGGTATAAATAATTTTATGTTAAATTCTTCTTTTTTTATGAATTTCTCAACTAAGACTAAATGCATTTTTTTTTAATAATAATATTGTAGTTACACATTGATATATCTAGTTTGTTAAATTCCAATAATCTTTATTCAAGTAGGCTTTTACAACACTTTTCAATAGTGAAATTTAGGTTTTTTCACACATTACTTATGAATTATAATGCATGACAGATGATGCAATAAATGAACAACTTAGAATCCATACTTATGAGGGTTCCTTCTCACCCTGTCGTGAAAAGAGGCCGTAACAGAGTCAGTTGGGAATCTTGATATGTTACCATCATTATCACAAAGATTTGAGCAATTTCTTCACTATTTATTTATTGTTTTCCAAATTATGATGACAATTTTTATTAATTCAACAATAGAATTCAATTTATTAATTGAATAAAGTGAATAGAAACATAAACAGTTAATCTTAAATGAGTTGAGATAATTTTATGAAATCCTATGTTATATGATAATACACCATTTTTTTGAAAGAGTCAATATTTTATAGAGAAAATGACATGCTCTGCAAAGTACATTTACTCTTGGTTGAGATAACTTTGTTGTATGGCATTTTGCACATAGTGGACTGGTATTTGAATATTTTTCTAAAATATCACTGGTTTGAGGAAGGTTAGAACTGATTATAGTATCAATATGTTTACACTTTTGCAATGGACATTGTAACACTATAATAATTTCTTTTCATAAAAGTAATATCTTTATAAAAATTATGGTACTTAAGTATTAATGTCATTGCAGCTACATAAGGTTACTTTTAGGGGTAGGTTAGTTCTTATAGCCTTTTTTTTAAACAAAAACAACCTAACCAAACTTTAAAAATCGTAAATTTTATGATTAGGTGAGGTCAGGTTAGTTTTTTTTTTAAACTTATTTTTGGCAGCAAAAACTATCCTAACCAAACCTTAAAAATTGTAAATTTTTTGGATTAGGTAAGGTTAGGTTAGTTTTTTTGGCCTTTTTGTAGCAAAAACTAAAACTGACCTAAAAAAACCTTAAAAATTGTAAATTTTTTGGATTAGGTAAGGTTAAGTTAGTTTTTTTGCTGAGAAACCACAGTGCAGCAAAAAAAAATTAAGTGAACCTTAAAAATCCTCATTTTTAAGGAAAATTTAGGTTAGTTTTGTAGCTTTTCATGTTGCTGGTAAACAACAATGAAGCAAAAACAAAAACTAACCTAACCTTAAAAAATCATCATGTATGTAGCTGTGGTAACATTAAAACGTAACTACTAAAAATGACTTTTTCTTATAAAATGTGATAGACAAATTTTCAAATATTGAATGATAGATATTATAATTCAAAATTATCATTTTATTTCACTGCTTACATGCAAAATTCAACTGTCTATTGTATATACTGTGAAATTTCCTATAACATTGAGACAAAAATGAACTATGTTATATTTTATTACTTCATCTGTCTACAAGTGGGGATACCTTTCAGAAATTAGTGATTACAGACTGACAGACAAAAGTATTAAAGCTTGGTTTTTGTCAATATATGTATTATTATACAAACATTAGTGTATTTAGTAATTCAACTACACTTAACTCAGAATTGTTTGTTCGTTTGAATTGAAATTTGGCTTATTCCTGTGTAGATGTTCATTGTAAATGGATGTCCTCATATTCCAAATATAAATATATATAGATACATTTACTGTGGATTATTTTGGGCTTGAATCTTTAGACATTAAATCTTTCTTAGTATTGCATGAGTATTTGAAATTGGTTGAAATGAAATGCCTGCATCAGTATATTGTATATATTTGATAGTAGTTATTTCTAAGATGTATCTAACATATAATTTATTGGAAATCACAAATCAATTTTTTATTATTTAAGTAGAGTGTTAAATGATATTAGAGATGATATTAGAGAACGACTTATACAACTAATAATCTGAGGGTTCATGGCCTTTTCTAAGAAGAGTCCACAAAAAACTCAATCGGGTATCCTTTCTTACAATATTACTTTTTAAACTGGAATGTTTTTTTAAACCCACGCTTTGTTTTCGTCTAATTAATCCTTCAAATTATTGTATACTAGCAATACCCCGCGGTGTTACCCGCGTAGATACCGATCTCGTGGTAGTTGAAAATCTAAGTCGGATTATCTATTTCACTTAATTTATTACTTGCTTTCAGATTATTAGATACACACTTACGTTGATAATCTAATTAATATACGTATTTTACTTTACAACGAATACAGATTTAAATTCGTAACATCGTTTACGTAGAATGTCCGACATTAGTCAATTTAAATATTGGTATTAAAAGAATTTTTTAAATCGTTCCAGTAACTTTGCTTGTTATTATTAATTGTCAAAAAAAGATTTTATAATATCAGAAATGAGATTTATTTGTAATACTATAAAAAAAAGTAAGTAGCAGCCCATTAAGGTCCCACTGCTGGGCACAGGCCTCCTTACTCCGAGGAGCGAGGGTTTTTAGAGCATAGACCCACCACGCTGCTCCACTGCGGATTGGTAGGCATAGTACACAAGTGCACTCTCTATTCCTTCACTCTCATAGTCGGATGTGACGGGAATCCGACACGACCGGAGAGAGATCAGGCGCAGGACCGACGGCTTAACGTTCTCTCCGAGGCACGGGGGTGGATCACACCGCCAACTTCCCAACTTCGGGCAAATATTGAGAAAATCTTAATAGAATACTCAATATCGATTTTGAATTGGCCCGACCCAGGACTCAAACCCAGGACCTCACGTCTGTAGTCGAACATGAAAACCACTAGACCAATGAGGCAGTTGTCATACTATATTGTCTCAGAACTTCCCTATCCCTTGGAATACATTATTCTCTTTAGATTGAGATTTTTAAATTAGTTATATCTTTTGAATGGATTGTCCTATTTCAATAATTAGAAAACTAATTTACAGCTATTGATTTTGACGGCCTCGCTGGCGCAGTGGTGCGAGTATTCGCTTTGCTAGCGGAGGTCCCGGGTTCGATCCCCGGTAGGACGAATTTAGGAAATTGTATTTTCTAATTTGTCTGAGTCTGGACTGGTGGGAGGCTTCGGCCGTGGCTAGTTACCACCCTACCAGCAAAAACGTACCGCCAAACAAAGAGATTTGTGTTCCGGTACGATGCTGTGTAGAAACCGTAAGGGGTATATCGCCTCTTAACAGATTAGCGCGCTTCCATCTTAGACTGTATCATCACTTACCATCAGGTGAGATCGCAGTCAAGCGCTAATCTGTCAGCAATAAAAAAAAAAAATATTGAAACGGTCTTTAATAAAATATTAATTTAATAGGATAATGATTAATTCAGAGGGATGAATAATACGGTTTGATTATTGTCGACACTTTTATTAACTTTACAAATGTAAAAAGTAGTTATAGTGGCATAACTACAGTAGTTGGACATATGGTATCTCGAACTTTTTTGTAGATATTAATACGTTCTATAATATTGTAGAACATTTTTTCGTTCTATCATAAATAGTTTCCGCAGCGCACGCGATAACAGGTTTTATGTTTCACACCCTGGGTTACATTTTTCTTAGGGATCCCTATTTTTTTAATGGTTAAACATTTTTGAAATCGGTAATACACACAAAAATATAAATGTCACCTCTTTATAATATAATAACTGTTTTTAAATTAGCTTCCTTTTAATAAAATGCTTAAGTATCTTTTGAACGTCTTCTCATAGTTTATTACTGACGATGATATGATAGAACACTTTTAAATCTAAAATTGTAACGGTTCTTCGTACCCTGTTCTGTGAACTACCCTCAAAATCATGTATCCTTTTCTATTGCACTTACAAACTTAATATTTCTACGACCGTAACAATTATGTTTTGAACGTCTTCTCATAGTTTATTACCGACGATGGTATGATAGAATACTTTCAAATCTAAAATTGTAACGGTTCTTCGTACCCTGTTCTGTGAACTACCCTCAAAATCAGGTATCCTTTTCTATTGCACTTGCAAACTTAATATTTCTACGACCATAACAATTATGTTTTGAACGTCTTCTCATAGTTTATTACTGACGATGATGTGATAGAACACGTTTAAATCTAAAATTGTAACGGTTCTTCGTACCCTGTTCTGTGAACTACCCTCAAAATCAAGTATCCTTTTCTATTGCACTTACAAATTTAATATTTCTACGACCATAACAATTATGTTTTGAACGTCTTCTCATAGTTTATTACTGACGATGATATGATAGAACACTTTTAAATCTAAAATTGTAACGGTTCTTCGTACCCTGTTCTGTGAACTACCCTCAAAATCATGTATCCTTTTCTATTGCACTTGCAAATTTAATATTTCTACGACCATAACAATTATGTAAGTCCCCTAAGTACATTTAGAAGCCAGTTAAGGGGATTGTTTCTATAGCTTATATGCTTTAGGGAATGTTGCTGAAAACGAGCATAAGAAATCTATCTTAGATGACATAGGAAATGACTTTTTGAAGTTATAATTCTTTTGGCGCGTTCAGAAATAATGATGAGAGTAAATTTTTACGATGTGCGCGCACACCGTCATAGTCATAGTCAGCATTTTAATTTTTTTTATATTTTATAATTATATCATCATTTTCTTGTCCTTATCCCAGTGGGGTCGGCACAGCATTTTTCCTTTCGCCACTTCACTATATCCGCTGTCATTTTAGAGTCCTCTTGCATACATGGCTATTCTTGATATGTCCATAGCAGGATAGCTTTCCCCTCCTTAACTTCTCGGTCACTGGTGCTACTTTCACACTTCCTCTAATATACTCATTCCTAATCTTATCTAATTTTGTTACTCCAAACATCCATCTCAACATTCGCATTCTCCCCTTTGGTGGCCCAGCACTCTGATTAATACAGCATGACATGTCTTACGATCGTCTTATAAATTTTCCCCTTTAGTTTAAGGGGCATTCTGGCATCAAATCAAATCAAAATATCTTTATTCAAGTAGGCATATTACAGCACTTTTGAATCGTCAAATATTTTTTTTTCTTTTCTTTTCCACACTCTAATTCTAATGTACGTCTGATGATGATACTCCAGAACGACTTAAAATCTAAAGTTACGA
>JACTOM010000914.1:526701-539576 GCA_015832385.1 Elymnias hypermnestra | reverse complement strand
AGAGAACGTTGTGGTATAAAAGAAGACGTAGTGACTAAAATTGAAAAAGGTATGCTTAGATGGTTTGGGCATGTAGAGAGAATGAATGAAAGGAGACTGACAAAAAGGATTTATGAGTCAAGAGTGAATGCGAAAGTTGGAAGGGGAAGACCGAGGCGAACGTTCCTGGACCAAATCCAGGACATTTTAAATAACGGCCAGGTCAAGAGTACTCTAAACCGACGAACTTGTATGAAAGGTTTAATGAGAATGAATGAAGCGAAGGAGATATGCAAGGATCGTGGCAAGTGGAAGGATGTTGTCCCTGCCTACCCCTATGGGAATGAGGCGTGATGCTATGTATGTATGTATGTATGTATGCGTACAAAATACACACGTCAGAAGTGTAACGTCTTTGGCAAAGACTAACAAATTTTTGAGTCCTGTTTATATTTATACAAATGTAAAACTTTACATTTCCGAAATTTATAGGGAGGGAAAAAAGAAGAAATGTCAGGAGTTTAATTGTCGTGAAAATATTAAGCGTCGAAAATTAATACAAATAATACAATAAATAAAAATGCCACGTGTTATTTGTAAGTATTAAAATTACCTAACCTATGAAGGAATTAGCGTTAGAAACGCTGCAAATCGCCGTGACGCTGACGTGACGAATTTTATCCTCATGCGCCTAAGAATTTTTGAAAAGTAACATGCAGGTTACGTGTACACTATAGCTAGATACAGTAGGTTCGTTGAACTGAAAAATGGCGACGTGGCGACGTGCCTCTATAGTTGTTTCACATAAAATATGAAAATCTATTACTGTTCCTTAGTCTCATTAAAACTCGAGAACTGCTGGATTGATTGTTTTCAATTGTTTGTAGAAGTCCAGAGAAGGTTTAAAAGGTGAGAAAACATTAAACAGTACTTGCAATAAAATATAAACAAACTTGTAATTCCATATTTTAGAGTGAAGAAAGTTCAAAAATCATTTGTCGGGTTGAGCATGCGCATTTTTAATAAGATACCTCGATCAGTTTTGGATTTGCCTTCGCATAGTTTTAAGAAATATGCCAAAAACATCCTTTTACAAAAGGATAGAAATGTTTGGATTTGATTCCAGTTGCTCACAGAAGCAATATATTCCACATTGTAGCATACAAAACTATCTTTAAAAGAGTAACCGTTGAGTTTCTTGCCGGTTTCTTCTCAGCGGATTCAACTTTCCGAACCGGTGGTAGATTTGTTACTAACGGACAGACTACTGACGATTCAAAAGTGCTTTTTGAGCCTACTTGAATAAAGAATATTTTGATTTGATTTGAATATAGTAAATACAACAATTTCGCTTTCCCTTAGAAACTATTCCCATCTGTCAAATATTTGATGTTCGTCCCGTCATTTAGAAATCAATTGCCTTTAAAAAATAAGTTTTAAAATTTTATTTTTTGTTTTGAACGATCAAACGTTTGACATTCTAGATTACAAGCCCATGGAAAAAAAATAACCAGTGAAATGAACCAACGTGAATAACGCTTAGGAGGTTGTTACTATATCATAAAAAAGTTTGTGCGCCATTACTGAGCGGTACAGGCGAGTATACGAGTAAATAATTCTTTGTTTGTTACCATTTAGAATAAACTGCTATAAGGTACATCACGTCTCATTCCCATAGGGGTAGGCAGAGACAACATCCTTCCACTTGCCACGATCCTTGCATATCTCCTTCGCTTCTTTCAATCTCATTAAATCTTTCATACAAGTTCGTCGGTTTAGAGTACTCTTGACCTGGTCGTTATTTAAAATGTTCTGGATTTGATCCAGGAACGTTCGCCGTCGTCTTCCCCTTCCAACTTTCGTATTCACTCTTGACTCCTTTTTGTCAGTGTCCTTTCACTCATTCTCTCTACATGCCCAAACCATCTAAGCATACGTTTCTAAATTTTAGTCACTTCGTCACACTATTTCTTACTTCGTCACTCAGTTTCAATCCACTTATACTTCTCAACGCTCTCATCTCTACCGCATTTATTTTACTTTTGTGAGTCTTCTGCCATAACTTTCACTACCATACATAAATATTGGCACCAACACTCCCGCATGCACAGCCAGTCTATCCCTTAGAGACACCATCTGCCTATTCATAAAGGCGTGCAGAGCACCATTTACCATATTCCCTGCATTCACTCTCCTTTCAATATCACTTTCATATGTTCCATCTTTTGTAAATTTAGATCCCAAGTATACAAATTCTTTCACCTCTTGCACTTGTTCCCCATCTATCAAAATATTGCCATTCATCATAGATTCATCTCGTTCAAAAAGCATAACTTTCGTTTTGTTTACATTCACTTTCATTCCTTTCCCTTTCAAAGCTTCATTCATAATATTTACCATGTCCTGTAGCTCATTAGCGGATGACGCAAGTATTACTTTATCATCAGCATAGAGTAAAAATTTGACGAGTAATTCATTCATTCTTAACCCATACATAGTTTCTTTTAAATCTGTGAAACAAAGTACAATGGTAATATTTAATAACATTATAGAAAAAAAAAGATTCCGTACATAAATTTTTGATCTTACAGCAGTAATAACTTTGTAAATTCTGATATGTAGATAATTGTTGTAAGATCATAAATTTATGTACGGAAACTTTGTTTTTGATATAATGTTATTAAATATTACCGTTGTACCTTATAGCCGTTCATTATAAATGGAAACAAATAAAAATATTACGATATAAAATTAATGATTTACTCGTCTACCTCTCAGAAATGACGTCATAGCGCTTGAAGGTATTGAATGATATAGTAACAGACTTCTAAGCGTTATTCACGTTGGTTCAAATCACTGCTTATTTTATTCCACGGGCTTGTAGTCTATTCGTCCCGTCGTTCAGAAATCAAATTAAATTTTATGAAAGTTTGAGAAAAATGAGAGTAGATTTATATTTATCTTGTTTTATTTTTTTACTCGTTAGATATATTGTGTCATTGGAAATATCAACGTGGCATTCTTATCAAAATTATAACTTTCAGACTCAACTATAGAAAACAGATTATAAACTATTTATATCCAATAAGAGTTAGTTTACGTTTATTATTTGTACAAAAGTAGAATAAGGCGAAAGGTAACACACACACACAGACACTTTTTTTATTGTTTATTGACAACAAACATTTTCTAATCATAACTATAATATTTAACTCTTCACAAGATTTGCCATTATCCTATAAGATTGGTAAATGATGCCACCTTAGAGAACTTTTAGTTATTTTTGTAACCCGATGTGAGTGATGTAAGATGACGATAAAAATATGTTGATATAGCTGTATACATTGCAATAATATATGCAAATTTTACATGAATATAGTATTTTAGTTGACGTTATTGCAAGCCATCTGCTTTGTTTCAGTGATTTTTTTTTGAGTTGCTTTCAAAGACAATATTTCCGATGTACCAACAGTTTTAAAGTGTAACTGTTTCTCCTCAATTAACTTAATAACGAGGAACTAGATCTTGTAGATAGAACCGCTTTCTTAGGTATAACATTACATAAGAAATTACAGTAAGGGCCCCATATAAGTGGTCTATCGAACAGGCTCAGCTCTGCGGCTTACGCAGTTAAAAGAATTCGTCGTCTGACAGATGTTGATACTGCCAGACTGGTATATTTCAGCTATTTTCACAGCATTATGTCATACGGTATTCTACTTTGGGGTAATGCTGCTGATATAGATGCAATATTTGTGCTGCAGAAAAGGGCCGTTCGTGCGATTTACAATATGGGTCCAAGAGAGTCGCTAAGAAACAAATTCAAGGCAGTTAACATAATGACAGTTCACTGCGTATATATATTAGAAAACTTGTTGTATGTACATAAAAACATTGACTCTTTTAATAAAAAGAGTGAATGTACATCATATAACTTACGAAACCAAAACAAACTTGTTATAAATTCTAGTAGGCTGCATAAGATTAACAACTCATTTAAGGGTAACTGTATACGTTTCTATAATAAACTCCCACAAGACGTTCTAAAGATGTCAATTAATAAATTCAAAGTCTTTGTTAAAAGAAAGTTGATAGAAAAATCGTATTATAAGTTGCAAGATTACCTAGACGATAGAAACGCCTGGGAGTGAACGAATTGCTCTAATTTTAATTAAAATATAGTAAACTAATATGTTATTGTAATGATGATGGTAACAAAAAAAAAATACTCGACTGAGTTTTGTTGTGGGCTCTTCTCGGATCAGGGCGAGAAGGAACCCTCGTAACTTTAGATTTTAAGCCGTTCTTGAGTACCATCATCAGACGTATATTAGAATCAGAGTGTGGAAAAAAAATATTATTTGACGATTCAAAAGTGCTGTAATATGCCTACTTGAATAAAGATATTTTTGATTTTGATTATTTTGATTTCAATAAAATCAATTTTCCTAACCGAATAGATTGTTTCTTAAAGCACAGACTTATGACGTCTTAAAGTAGTTTATTAAATCTACTTATATATTTTGAGTTAGATATATTAATGCGGTTGAGAATATTTGCATACACAAAATTCCTGTGCTCAAATAAGAATAAAGATGTGTAAAACTGTATTGTATTGAAGACAAGTGATTTAAGATGCTTTTAAACGGTATACGGTTAGACATTGACCAATTACGAAAACAATTAGGTTTTTATCTATTGCTTGCTTCGTCGTCTCGGTCTTTTAACGTATACTCTTTGAAAGCTAGCCTATTAACGTCCCATTGCTAGTTACAAGTCTCCTTATTATATCCACTATTTTTTTTTTGGGGCTGGGTAATGGATTTACGCATCCCGATTGTGGACTCGGTAGTGTGGGACTCCACGAGAGGGTAGAACTCCCAAAACCCACTAAAACCCAGTGGGACCGTCGTCAAGCGTGAGTGAGGAGCCAGAGGTTCGTTGAGGCATTCCTCTCTGGCCCCTCAGTTACAGCCGGCTTACAGATATTCTACAGGGGAAGGAGTTGTATGAACCTCTGCCTCCTGTTTCCTACTCCCCTTTGTTGAAGCTGAAGTGTTTCAGCGGCATTCGCCTTCTCCCTTTGTCGTACCTCTTTATGCGAGATGACAGTCTCGTAGGAGACAACCGCTCTCCAGGCCTGCTCACTGATGAATATTGCACCTATAATACTTACCCCAGGCGGGACATTCTGCCAATGTGTGGTGCGCTGTGTCTAAGTAGACATCGCATTCGCTGGCCGACAGCTCAAAGCCAAGAGTTTGGTACAGATATTCGCCGAAGCAACCATGACTGGTAAGCACCTGTGCCAATCTGGAGAGCGATCTGTGCTCTCTCCTCAAGCATTTGTCTAAATGAGGGCGCCCGCTACTGGGGACTCGAGATCCTCCTTCCGTCTTCGGGTCAATACTCTGTTAGCTAGAACCCTGACCATCCTTAGCTCGTCAGCGTCCGGTGATTCCCCTTTGGTAAGTACTCCGGTACTAACCAGAGGGGGGTGTTGCTGCCGTCCATGACACTGTACGGTACCCCCATATATATTGATCGCTATTATCCTCTGAGCACGCTTTAATAGAGATCCACCATGCTTCATAGCTGGCCTGACGCCTATATGTACCCAATAATCCTTACATGTTACAAAACCAAAATTTTCGCCGGAATAAAGAAAAAGAGCTCAAAACATTTGAACAGTCTCACATGGTTTACTTTTTCATCACTTTTGGTTTTTAGGGACGCACCTGTGTTTTCGTTCGATATCGTGGGCTGCATTCAGGTGGAAAATGTCAATTTATACTCTCCTCCCCAGTTCTCTTCTCTTTTTTCCTCTCTTCTGCTCACTTTCAACTCTCCCCCTCTCCAATGCAACCAACATCACCACACCAGCGTGCCTCTTCATGTGTTCAAAGTTATTCCTTTTGAGAGCTGACGTTTCGTGCTGTTCCAAGACAGTTCAAATTACGCAATCCTCCTGTATGACTGAATTATTCCTGTTTTAAACTTGTAAAAAAGGACTGTAATAGTAAATATTTATATAAAGGATAACCCCCTAAACCTTTCTTATCGTAATCAAGTTTGTTCTGTTATGTAACGTAACGAGTTGCGTGAGTTAGCTAGTATACAATACAATTACTCTTTAGGTAATGACGTAGTCGTTCATTTGGCTTCCAAACCTTCCACAATTACGACTCTATTCAAAAACCAGACGGCAGTAATTGCTTCAAGTTAATAAACGATTGAATTGCGTCTCGTGTCCTTTCATTTGCAGGAATAACTAAACAAATATGTACGTGTTTTAATCTATTTAACCGATATGCTCTTATATACAAAGTGATATAATTTATTAATTTGTAGCGTTTTTTAACTTAAACAAAATTATTTATTTTGATTCAAGTACCAAAAATAACTCCGAGACGAATACTGCGCCGGAAAAACTCTTCGTCTTTGGACGAAAACCATAAATAGACTCATTTTTGGCAATCTTCATACGAAGTAAACTTCTGGTCAGTCAGGGCATGAGCCATCTATCGAAAAGTCTACTAAATCGAACTATAGATTTATTTTCGTAAACATAAAAGTTTTTGTTGGGGAGGGATTCAGGTTAAAGGCAAATCCCTCCGGGTTCAGTGGACTGTATGCGGTTCAGGTGCTTCGATCTTGCGGATTCGGGTCTTCAGAGTTCAGTCGTCAATTGTTCAGGCTTGGGTCTTCGGGTTTCAATGTTCGTGATTCGGTTCGAGTTCACTTTAAAGTTCTAGTTCTTGATGTTCACAAGTCGCGCTTAGTCTTACAATTTTTTTTTGTTCGGATTGTATTTAGCTGTTAGCCCTACTGGCTTTTACAGTGTAACCGGTAGGAGGACGGGCTCTTATGGAGGCCGCCACGTTAAGGGCTCGCTCTCCGGGGAAACGCCGCTCCAAGGGCGTCTCCTGCGAGACCGAGCCTCGGCTTGGAGCGACGTTATCGCAGAAACATCACCTGAAAAGGGAGAATCAGAAGCGCTCCCGGGAACGTGGGTGAAGTCCACGTCCGGGTGACGTCAGAAATCGGGAATCACGGACTTTTTTCTAGATATCAATACGTTCTATATTATTGTAAAACAATTTTTTTGTTCTCTATATATATAGTATTTATGATTTTTTGTGGCCAATTCTTTTTGCACAGCGGGCTAAATTAATGCATTTTTCTTAGGGATGCCTATTTTTATGAGAAAGTAATATAGCCTATATTGTACAGTGAAAATGCAGGATTCTAATGGTGAACAAATTATTGATATCAATCCAGTAGTCCATAATTACAAACAAAAGCACAAATGTTTCTTATTTATAATATTAGTATAGATATGCATACATACATACATAGCATCACGCCTCATTCCTATAGGGGTAGGCAGAGACAACATCCTTCCACTTGCCACGATCCTTGCATATCTCCTTCGCTTCTTTCATTCTCATTAAACCCTTCATACTAGTTCGTCGGTTTAGAGTACTCTTGACCTGGCCGTTATTTACAATGTCCTGGATTTGGTTCAGGAACGTTCGCCTTTGTCTTCCCCTTCTAACTTTCGCATTCACTCTTTACTCATAAATCCTTTTTGTCAGTCTCCTTTCGTTCATTCTCTCTACATGCCCAAACCATCTAAGCATACCTTTCTCAATTTTAGTCACTACATCTTCTTTGATACCATAACGTTCTCTTATCACACTATTTCTTACTCTGTCACTCAGTTTTAATCCACTCATACTTCTTCAACTACCAGTTTGAGACACAAGTCTTGAGAAACTCTCTGGCTCTCCATAAACGTGCGCAGGGCACCATTTATCATATTCCCTGCATTCACTCTCCTTTTAATATCACTTTCACATGTTCCATCTTTTGTAAATTTAGATCCCAAGTATACAAATTCTTTCACCTCTTCAACTTGTTCCCCATCTGTCAAAATATTGCCATTCATCATAGATTCATCTCTTTCAAAAAGCATAACTTCCGTTTTGTTTACATTCACTTTCATTCCTTTCCCTTTCAAAGTTACCATCTCCTGTAGCTCATTAGCGGTTGACGCAAGAAGTCAAACAGTTATCCATGAATAGGTTGAACGCAACATACCCCTGTCGAACACCTCTTTCATTTATTCTGACACAAGCTCTAGAACCCTCATAGCGAGACTTCAATGCTTGAATCAGATACGCTGCTCACCCCATACGTTGATAACGTTGACCACAGCCCAATCCTCACCACTCTATCGATTCGATTGATAGATATTGCATACCTAAATTTAATCTATATGTATATATAGATTAAAAGCGAGTAAAAGTTTTGTAATGTTCGAGTTTTTTTTTCCTCTGCGATTCCATTCACTGTTGTCGACAACCAAGGTTACAGAGAAGGCTCTATAAAAATCTACAGTATTATCGGATAGTTATTGTTAAAGGTTCCTCACGTGAAAGCAACAGTCGTTTTTTAGTGTTAAAGAAATAAGAGTCCCTTGGTTTACTGTGTTATAAGAGTGAAACAAGGTATTTAACGAATTTATATCATGTATTATGAAACACTGTACATCTTCATCTTAAAAGAAGGATCTTTTTTATTTAACTCTATAAATACCAAATCTCTGAGAGGCTTGCTATTATAAAGTCTACATTGAAAGTGAAATCGGAATGATTACCCTTTCCTTTCACCTAATTTCTGTCCGTTCGTGACGGATTGGACTATGAGAGTGAAGGAATAGAGAGTGCATAGTATATTAGCACATATACTGGTATAGCCTGCTTAAGCACCTTGGTGGGCCTATGGTCTAAAAACCGTTTAAAAGTTATAATACCTGTGCCCAGCAGTGGGAGGTTAATAGTCTGCTACTTACGCTACCTTTTAAGCTTTCTTTCAATTCTTTATTCGGCATTTACAGTCATCTTAAGTGTAGTGAAATGTCCAAAATACAACGCTATATAAAAAATCTATCACGAGGTGAATTAAGTGTCACCCAGAGATTTAGATGCTGTTTATTTTTAATTCAGTATATGTAATAAAAGTGCGTGCGAACGAAGTACACATACCAGAAGTGAAACTTCTTTAGATATTATTAAGTGTTGTTTATATTTATACAAATCTTAAACTTTAGATTTCCGAATCTGTCGAAAATTGATACAAATATTATTATTGAAATCTCAAATGATTGAAATCTTAAATATATTTTGCTTTTGAATTTAATATTTATGACGAGTCCCAAACTGTTGGCTGTGAACCGTCGGCCAGATGTCACGAGTGTGGTGCCTCGTCAGACATAGCCCACCACACTGTGGCAGAATGTCCCACATGGGCACCTCAGCACTCAGCACAGACCTCTCACTGACAAGTAGCATAGGAGCAATACTTACCAGTGAACAGGCCTGAAGAGCGGTTGCCTCCTTTAACGAGACTGTCCTCTCGCTTAAGGAGGCACGGCAAAGGGAGAAGGTGAATGCCGCCGAAACACTCGAGCCCCAACGAAGGGGTGCAGGAAACAGGAGGCGGAGATTCGTACAACCCCTCCCCCTGTAGAATATCTGTGAGCTGCAACCGAAGGGCCAGAGAAGAATGCCTCATCGAACCTCTGTCTCCCCACTCATGGTTGATAGCGGTCCCGCTAGGTTTTAGTGTGTATTGCGAGCTCGTACCCTCGCGGAGACCCACACTCCCGACCCCATTAATCGGGGTGCGTAAATGCATTTCTCAACGACAGAAAAAAAATTAAATGACGAGTTGCAAATTAAAATGGCACATGTTATTTGTAAATATTAAAACTATCTAACCTTCAAACGAATTAGCATAAAAAACGCTGCATATCTTCTTGACGTTAACCACAAGTTTCATCCGTATAAATTTTACCCTAATGCGCCGAGAGAAGTTTCACTTCAAAAATATCTGTGATCCAAAGGTTCGTTAACACCAACATTTGGATTAATTTTAACCTCAGACCAAATAAGTTGATCAATTTTAGCATACATTATTTACATATATATTGTTTTATTACGAAAATACTTATGATCCTTACATTTTCTAGTGGTTAGCATGTTCGACTAAAGACGTGCGGTCCTGGGTTAGAGTTCCGGGTCGGGCCAATTTACAAATCGATATTGAGTTTTCTATTAAGATTTTTTCAATATTTGCCCGTTGGGAAGTTGGCGGTGTGATCCACTCCCGTGCCTCGGAGTCCTGCGCCTGATCTCTCTCCGGTCATGTCAGATTCCCGTCACATCTGACTATGAGAGTGAAGGAATAGAGAGTGCACACTTGTGTACTATGCCTGCCAATCTGCAGTGGAGCAGCGTGGTGGGTCTATGCTCTAAAAACCCTCGCTCCTCGGAGTGAGGAGGCCTGTGCCCAGTAGTGGGACGTTAATGGGCTGCTACTTACTAAGTTTGCCAACCACTGGCATTTATTGAATTAGGGGTGTGCGAATAATTCGAACTTATGAATTGTTCGTTTCGAATTCGAAACTCGAATCGAATTATTCGATTTTTCCGAATTATTCGTAAACTATTAAGTTGAATTTTTTAGTAATTTTAATTCTGGGTTTTTTTTATGTTCAGTGTTCAACTATAAATTTAACAGTATATAATCTGTCGTTCCTTCGACTACTTTGTCGTGTAATAAATTGCAAATTGTAAAAAAATTGTATTGTAAAAATAATATTCGTAAGTCGAAAATTTCGATACTCAATTTAAATAGAAACAGTTGAAAATCCAGAGATATTTCATTAATTCGCGAATTAATCGAATCGAATGTTGATATTCGATTCGATTGAAATCGATTCTAACGATATTAGCACACCCCTAATTGACATACGTTGTCTACGCTATATTATTAAGGGTGAGTGTTAATTTCCAGCGCTAAGAATGATGGCAATAATGCAGGACAGGAATAGTGAGGAAGTGCCGAGGGAATTCCTGGAGACAGGACGTACTGGGAGGCGCAACGCCATGCCTGACATCCTGCACCCGCAAGGTTCGGAAGTGACGACAGCAGACCTGCCTTCTAGGTTTCAACAGCTCGTCACCAGTGGTAAGCCTTTAATACAACTTGATATACTGAATGAAACTTAATGCAATTGATTTATATTATATCCGTATTTTCAACTTTCCCTTTACAGCAATATACATGACAATTGTTATAGACCATAGATTGGGGGTAGTGAGTTATCTTTAAAAGGTACATGACCTAATAGACATCGTTTCCGATTAAAGTTTCCATGTGTTTAACAATTATAGTTATATTTCCATCGATTTACAAAAAAAAGCTTGACAAATTATATCCATAAAGCTTCCTGAAGAAATGTATGACATTAATCTATCCGTTTAACTGTCCGACGTGTTTTTTAGTTAACCCAGTAATTTGTGCGCTTGTTAACTGAAGTTAACCGTCGCATGCCCCGCCCTCGGACCGACTTTTTTGTATCGATTGCCCCGCGGGTCAATTGACGCTAAAGTGGCTCTTGGGACTTAAATGTCATGAAAGACTACCAAATGTTATAATTTTTATGATTTCTTTTAGTTAAAGTATACAATGTTATCTTTTGTTTATTAAATTAAGACTCTGGTGAAGGGTGATGTTTCGCTAAACTTTGAGATAATGAAAAAAGTCCGTCTTGTATTTATAGGCTCATATCTTAAAAATTAACCTTACCACAAGGGTTTTCATTGTTATTCACACCACTTATATAATCAAAAACACAAATGATCCCTAATAAATACTCATAGTTTATAAAATACCATAAAACTTAACAAACTACGATGTGACACACGCACTGTTACTAACGGTCACTTTTTAAGTGTTTTATTTTTGCTATTGTCTCCACGCATATTTTGTTACGGCAGTTACCGAGAGCGAAGTAGATAATACACATCACAAAGAGATGCCTATATTTCCGATTGCCGAGTTGAGACATTATTATGGTATCATGTCACACACATGCGCGGGCAGCTAGAGGTCGTTGACCCGAGCTGAGACGTCAGCTGTTTTTAATTTTGTGTTTAATTGCTAGTTCTTTTAGTACCTTTCATTTAGCTGTACTAATATGCTGGAGCGTAAATAATAATAATAATAAAAGCCTTTATTCACTATTACGCGTACGAATGTCCAGTTATAATATGTCTCCAGTACATTTTATAGTATAATTAAATAAACAGTAATCTTGCAAATGGTGTCTTTTTTTGTACCGGTTAATTTTAAATTTTAATATACATTTTTAAATTTTTATGTCAATAATTATATTCCTAATCTATTTAGTCAAGTAGTCATTTATATTTAGTCAAATTAGTCTGGCGTAAAAGTCGCCTCTTCGGCGTAGGCCTCCCCCAAATTCTTCCAGTTAGCTCTATCTCTGGCTTGGCGCATCCAGTCTGGACCTACTCTTTCCCTAAAGATATCTCTCCATCTTTTCTTTTGTCGCCCTCTTTTTCTTTTCTTGTCTCTGGGAATCCATTCTGTCACTTTCTTAGTCCATCTTGAGTCAATTAGTCTGCATACATGTCCTGCCCATTTCCATTTTAACGCTCTGATGATTTTTATTATGTCTTTTAATTTAGTTCTTTTTCGTATTATTTTGTTATTTATTCTGTCTTTGAGTTTTAATCCTAACATGCTTCTTTCGATTTTCCTTTGACAAACGGCCAGCTTTTCTTCCTCTTCCTTTCTTAAAGCTTGCGACTTCAAATAGTTTTTTCTTTATTTTAGCACTAATATCTTTTCCTTTCATGATTTCCTTAAAGCTCCAAAATTTCCTCCACGCATATGTTATCCTTCGCTGTATTTCCTTTTCGGTATTGTTTTCGAAAGAAACTAATTGACCTAAGTATACATAGTCTTGGACATACTCTATCGTTTCACCGTACATTTTTATATTGGTTTTTTCTGCATTTGTC
>JACTOM010000914.1:382773-517613 GCA_015832385.1 Elymnias hypermnestra | reverse complement strand
CCCCCCCCCCCCCCTCCCGGTGCCTTACACAATATCACCTTAAATTACTCCACCTTCTTAATGCAAGACGTTATTTATAGAAAACCTTTCATGTGTATATATTAATATATTCACATTGCCAAATATCTGGTTTAATTGGAAACCCGACTGGGTTTGAAATTAGTCGGTCTCAATGCGATATTTTAAGACGCACAAAATATTGTTTAGCAATATCGCATAAATAGCTCACTCGAGACTTCGCCCGCATAGTATTAACACTTTCAAATATTTACTCTACAAAGTAATTTTGATTTGGTAGGTGAAATTAAAAAAAATCAGGTAATTTCAGGTTTCTAGGTGAAGTAATTTTCTTGAAAAAGTCCATGCTAAATGATCCCCTTTGTTAAAACAAAGCATGTCTCAGATTTTTTACAGTCAATCAAATAGGGGACAGTTTAATTCAGGTCAAATAATAAAGCCAGTAGTTTCAAGATCAAGTAATTTCCTAAAAAATGTCAATGGTAACTGGACCCCTTTGTTTAAACAAAGCATGTCTCATCGTTTTAAAGTCAATCTAATTAAAATAGGGAATAGTTTTATGGTATTAAAGTGAAATAATAACAAAGCCAGTAATTTCAGGTCTCAAGGTCAAGTAATTTTCTAAAAAAATGTCAACCCTAAATGCATTTCCTTTGTTTAAACAAAGCATATGTCAGAGTTTTACTGTCTGTAAAATTAAAACAGGGGACAGTTTTATTGCATTAAAGTAACTTGATAGGTCAAATAAGAATAAAAGTAGTAATTTCTAATCTCAAGGTCAAATCATTTTCTATAAAATGTCAGCGTTAAATGATCATCTTTGTTTAAACAACGCATATGTCAGAGTTTTACTGTGTCAAATTAAAATAGGGGACAGTTTTATTGCATTAAAGTAACTTGATAGGTCAAATAATAATAAAAGTAGTAATTTCTAATCTCAAGGTCAAATCATTTCCTATAAAATGTCAGCGTTAAATGATCCTCTTTGTTTAAACAAAGCATATGTCAGTGTTTTACTGTCTGTCAAATTAAAACAGGGGACAGTTTTATTGTATTAAAGTAACTTGGTAGGTCAAATAATAATAAAAGTAGCAATTTCTAATCTCAAGGTCAAGTCATTTCCTATAAAATGTCAACCTTAAATGCAGTTCCTTTGTTTAAACAAAGCATGTCTCAGAGTTTACAGTTAATCTAGAAAAATATGGGACAATTTCATTATATTAAAGTATTTACTTACTTTTGTATAAATAGCGTTCCTAGTCTTTATACGTCTGGAATATTCTAGAATATTAGCGTATATCTGTGATCTATGTTATGTATTTTTTATTATACTAAAGTTCATCATAATAAATTTGCCTTCCTATCTTTCATACATCGAAATGTAATCAATGTCAATTTCTCGATGAAGTCTCGACTTTATTGTATTTAATGTATTATTGATTTGTGTGTATTAGTATATCACCTGAAGCAAGAATGGCCTAACATCTATCTATCTATTTTTAGAGTCGCTCACTAATTTGCAGGTTAAGTAATACTATTCTCATATTCTTCATTATTATATTACATACTTTGAATGACTTAAAACACAATACTATCGTTGATACAAACTAAGAACTCTACTTGTCACTCTTATAACAATCGCCCCACTCAATAATAATAAGTCCACCAATCACAGTCGTCGTGTTTAAACACGACGAGTTCTTAAATTTGAGAATGATGTAGTGTACGTAAACGTTTAACTGATATAATTAAAAAGACCTCAGCATAATAAATAAATATAGTAATTTAATAGCAAACCACAAATAATTAATCAAGATCGCTAACACTATTATCTCGCTTTCGTCCCATGTCAGTTGGGGTCAGTTCTCCTGGTGTAATTACGCCATACGCCTCTATCGAATACCATTTCTGGTCAGGAACCTATTGTACTCATTTCTTTCTTAAGTGTTCTCATCTAAAAGTTTCTATTTTTGTCTGTTATGAACCTTGGAACCCCTAAACTGGAAACATCAAAAAGTCAACTCATTCACTCAAAACACAATATTCAAAACTATATACTAACCAGTGCACTCATGACCTTAAAATGACTTTAGATATATGTAACACAAAATCAAATTTTATGTAAACATGACGTAACTGTGACTTTATTTATGTCATAATGAGCCTTCATAAGTACTTAAACATGTCTTACATGAGGAAGTGTGAAGTAATGAGTCATATGTGACTTATATCTTACCTTAAATTTGACATAGCACAAAGTAATTTATGTGTGTTCAATGGGTAATGATTTGAAATGAAGTAAAGATACTCTGGCAATGTAGATTCCTCGAGTAATATATAAATCAATTATCATCTGGAAACAGCCTTTTTTTATTTTAATTACCTTTTATTATTAATCCTTCATGGAACTTTGGAAACCTTTGATTATTTCAGTATGTCAATTTGACAGATAGACCTTTCTTGCTTTATATGGTACTCAATGTTACATGTATTTACATTTTGTATAAAATACAATAATAAAACTTATATCAATGTAAACGTGGAGATAGAGCGAAACTTCTTTATCTTATATCGTATTAAATTATATAATATAATTTTAATTTAAACTCACCTTTTATACAACTATTTTATCGTAATTTTTCTAATGTGAGTGTAGTAAAGAAGTTTCACATCAAAAATATTTCTTCGATTACATTTAATATCAAGGCCTAGTATCGTATAGGAGTTTTCTAGATATCTCTTTATAATATAAGCAACAGAAAAAGCTCCTTAGTGCAGAATATGGACGGATATGTATAGAAATATTAAGACTCAAATAAGTTTCAAATACATTAAGGGTCCCTATTAGAGCTGAAGATTCCTTCAATAGATCAAAAAAGTTAATGTAATAGTTTGAACCCTTTAGTAGGTCTTCGTCTTTTCGTAACAAAGAACAGTATTCATGGTAAGAAAAGAACTGTAAACTATAGACCATATTAGTTAATTGAAGTGAAACTTCTTTGGGTTTTGAGGTTAATATCTTACAAATGAAATGCGTGAGCGTCACGAAGATTTGCAGCGTTTTTCTGTGCTTTTTTATAGTTGTAATATTTACAAATAACATGTGGCATTTTAATAATTTATTATGCTATTTTTCATAAAATATAAAATTCTAAATTTAATTAATAATATTTAATATTGACAATAAACACGTGGCGTTTTTATTTACATATCATCATTCGAGATTTCACTAAATTATTTGTATTAACATTAGACAACTTTAATATTTTAATGAAAATTAAATTCCTAACACATTTTTATAAAATTTTTTATAAATATAAACAAGACTTAAATATTAATTTGCCAAAGAAGTTTCACTTCTGACATGAGTACTTTGTATGCAAGCACTTCTTTTTTAGATTTGTCGTCGAAATAGGTTACTAGACAGTGAGCTTGTAGACTAGTGATTTTATTATAATATATTCATAAAAAAGGTAGTCATGGAAACGCTACAAGTTATATAATAAACTAAAACAACAGTGACGTTAATATTTCTGTATTTAATTATATAAATAATGTAGAATAAATTATTTTTAAATAGTCTCCTATACGTATTATGACATAGACATACAGTATGTGTTGTAAGATAATTGTCGTAGAATAAAACAATTTTGTACGTTTTTATAATTCGTTATAATGATTGCTTAGATGAAATTTGCATATCTAATAAGGTGAACATTTAACAGCATTTTAAACTGTACATTGTGACACTGTTTCTCAACTATTTTATGTCGTGATCCACAAAAAAGGCAAATATATGAAATTAATAAAAAAAAACTAGTTTGTGAAATTTCAATAATATATATTAAATAATTCCATTGATGCGAGATTTTTGAAGTGCAACTTCTTTAGGCGTATGAGGGTAAAATTTGTACAGATGAATTAGCGTCACGAAGATTTGCAGCGTCGCTGGCGCAGTGGTGGGAGTACTCGCTTTGTTAGTAGAGGACTTGGGTTCGATCTCCAGTAAGAGGAATTTAGGAAATTATATTTTTTAATTCGTCTGAATCTGAATTGATGGGTGGCTAGTTACCACCCTACCAGCAAAGACGTACCCCCAAACAAAGAGATTTGTGTTCCGGTACGAAGCTGTGTGGAAACCTTAAGAGGTATATCGCCTCTTACCAAATTAGAGCGCTTCCATCTTAGATTGTATCATCACTTACCATCAAATGAGATCACAGTCAAGCGATAACCTGTCAGCAATTCAAAAAGAAGTCTGTCATTTCATATACTGGTTTTCATAAACTCTCTTTTCTAAAATTTAAATTAAAAAACAAAAATTTTATTAATAGTTTCTAATGTTGACAAAAAACACGTGGTATTTACTTTTACATTTTCGACACTAAAGATTTGGATTCGTATAAATATAAACAAGAGAAATTCGTTTGCCAAAGAAGTTTCACTTCTGACATGTGTATTTTGTACGCACATTTAATTTTATATACTCTTACACTTCTGTCATATTATTACATGGTATTATCTATTTTATTTGAGAAAAATGATTTATTCAAATACAAATGCAGGTGTTAGTTTTTTAAACGATTGCGAATCCCTTTGATAACGCAGTATTTCATGGGTTGCTACAAACAGGTTTGAGAAACTGTGCATTATGATGTCGCATGTCCAAAATAATGTTCATTATAGCTATTAAAACGTTAGTTTTATGTCTACAGCATTTTGACAGGTTTTTAGTTGGACATAGACAATGTAGAAGCATATTTTTAAATATAGAACCTTTTCGATGTCGAACGACAAAAAATCGATTACAGGGAGTGTTTGAATCGAACAGTTCTCGATTTATGGAAGACTTCGATTCAAACGAATTATGTAATCGTTATGAGATACATAGATCGAATTTATTTGTTACGAGTTGAAGAGGATAAAGAAGTTCTGATTTGTTTTAACAAAACTTCAATACATATTTCAAGATTATGAATACAAAAAAAGTGACGAAATTAAACATTGATTTATATTAAGCTTTTCAAATGTATTGTAACCGAAATATAACTCCCATTTTTTAATTCAGCTCAGTGGTTTTAAATAATTACATAAGTATTGCCATATAATATCAAAACATTTAAAAAAGGAGGTGTGGCTGAGTTATGGTCATGGCGGTTTGTCGTACGTGACTACTTCTCGCAACGAGGCATTCCCCTCTGCCATGCGCGATGTGTAACAGTCCTTACTTAGCATAATGAAGACGTTGATCAATTAGCTATTCAGTGTTGCAATTGAATTTCGGATGGAGGTGATACATATGTAGCCACGACACCAAAGTGTATATCATCATTCGTTTTTTTTTTTTTTAATTGCCTCCCTATGGATGCGATTGTAGAGACGTATTCACGTCAGAAATACGGACTGTATATCTCGAAATATAGTCTATAAAAGTCAATTATATAGTCGTTGCTTAAATATTTTGTATTCATAGACTCGATGAGAACTAACCTAACCGATTTTCTGAAATGTATGTCATAGACAACAATAATAATATGTAGTTAATTTATGATGATGGTGTCAATTCTCTTGTGGCTTCTGTAGAGATGGCGATTGTAGCGTTAGTAGTTTTCTTTTTAATGTATCAAAAATATGAACAAACTGGCGTTTTAACATTTATAACAAATTAAAAAATGTTTTGCCTTTTTAATCATTAACGTTGTAATACGTTGAAAATATAAATTACTCATTCTTATTTATAAAATATTTTATTTTACGTTGAACATTTAAAGGGAAGAAAGAATGTTTTTTCGATTAGGCTTGAATAACATTTTGTAGTTTTCTTTCCATATAAATAAATATGACCATACTATCTTGGTTAAAGTTTACAAAGCTTATTATAAAATGGAAACAGAATTTTTAAATGAAAACGGTGAAACATCGCTGTTATATATCTTACATTAAACTTATGCTTATGTCATGACTTGATCTCCCTATTTTCTTGTCGGTAATTGCGTATAATATAGTCATATATTCTGAGCTGTGTAAATAAATTATAAATACATAAGTTATTTAATATTTGTTTTTATTTCTCCTTTCCTGTTGATTAAGTATTCAAAAATATCATTTTAAAAGAAAACTAGAGTACGAGTTATCTAATCTACTATAACCTGTTACCCATAAATAAGTATACAAATAGAATCGCCTGTGTTGCCAGTTAAAAGACCCTAGTCTCATCCTATTTTTCTGGGTTTCCAAATTCTTCACTCCCACAGAGAAAATTAGCTACGCAGTGCTTCTACTTCACTCTAAAATTTTGTGTTGGCTCTAGTTGAGCCAATTCAATTGTTATGGAGGTAACGCACTCACGGTAGTAACTTGATAAGGGATAATTTAGTATTTCCCTTCGACGAGTTTCATTCAGTCACAACCCATTCATCATATATTTATTTAGTGTATTAAATACTGAAATACTTTTTGTTTCCTGATATTTATGACAGTACGTAATGGTTCAATATAAACCATAGATATAGTATTAAAATGTAGTGGTCTGGAATATCTATTGTTACCGAAAATACGTATATACTATATTATACGCATCTACTCAATCTGTGTAAGAATTTGCGCGTTTTCCATTCGTTTCAAATTGTTTAGGGATTTCATTGGTTATTTTTATTAATTACTTTGATGGTAGTTTTAAACAAAATATTTAATTAAATATATCAACTATTTAATAAAAGAAACTATACTTATGTGATACTAGCAACATTGCTGTACATAAGTGACGTAATTTTTTGACAAATGAGTGGTTTTAAATAGCAACACCCAGTTTGATGATTGATGTTTCACGCACGGGATGTAGAGAAAGTAAATTTTATTAAAAAAAAAATTATTACTCGTCCGAAGTTGTAATAAATGTTAATTTACTGTGAGAAATGCGCATATCATTGTTGTATGTTAATCAAAGTGCCAAAAAGGATTTGTCGGGATGTTTAAAACGTTGGGAAATTGTCATGACTGACACATTCATTTGTGCCTATTTAAAGTGATTTTATGAGTGTTTTTGTGCGAGTTTAGCAGGATGCCGAGGGGAGAGAATAGGCCGAGCCTCCTGTTGTCTCGGGATGAGAACGATCAGGTGTTTAATCTCATCGGTCCGAAGTGCCAGGTTGGTAAACTTCGCTCATCGGTTTGCCCTTCGATAAAGTTCGAGTTTAATAGATTAGGATAATCTTCGTATCAACCTCTTATCAATCGTTGTTCCACTGATAAAAAGGCATTTTGGACAGGTGTTTGATTTATGGATATTTAATCAATTAAAGTTTTGTACATGTTGAACCTAACATGCAATGTTTATCAAAATATATTTGAATGTTATGATTCATCTTTAGATTTTATGGACATAAGTAGACCTTTTTTCTTTTATAACATTTTAATCTATACAAATAAATAAAGTTGGAGTGTGTTTGTAATTTTAAATCAACAGCTTTTCATTAAATGCATATGAAAGTTTATATGGTACTTATTTTAAAAATTTGTTAAAAATTTTTGTCGGCCTGTGTGTTCCGGCTAATCTCTGAGACTGCTGATTTTAATGATACTGTCTCTGGCATAATGATGTCATAAAGAATAACTTAGCTTTGATCAGATTTCTTATACATTGCTTAAGTTTTAAACCCATATTGACTCATTAGTGTATTGTAGTGAATTTATAATTAGATAAATAGGCCACTTCTAGCTGACTTATTTGTATCTTGGCTAATGCATTGCATTTACAGTAAATGACTAACAGTTTCTTCTTCCTCATTGCAGGCTCTACAAGTAGTGTCTTCCCCAATGCCCATAGTTTTTAACATAGCTTTAATCTTCTAATTACATTTTTTGAAAAGTTCCTACAAGTTGTGTTTTACTACACACAATGTTATACACTACTACATAGAACGGTCCCATTCCAATTTTGTTGGTGTGTTGTGATAATATTAAAGTTACTATAAGAATTTTTGGTGTTTCAAATATTAAAAAACAAAATAATTGACAATAAAAAAAAACATGTCATTAGTCCAAAAGGTAGTATAGTAATAAATCATGTATCTTTAAAACATTATCTTACAAAATCAAGATGTTATACTTGACTTTATTATATGTAGAGACTATTAATGTTAGACATTAAACTGGCACAGATTGACATCAATTTAAAACAAGTTTTAATGTAAATGTGATACTATCATAATGGATCACCTTAAATTGTATTTCTATATAACACAAAGTCTATAATGTTATGTAATAAATCAGTTACAGCAATAGTCTAAAAATATACAATTAAACAGTGTAGTAGTTGTTAGTACTCACTTCTCAAGCAGAGGTCCTGGATTCTATTCCTTGTAGAAAAATGGTATTTTCTACACTTTCCCCAGGTATTGAGGCTGTGACATTAAAAGTTTTGTACTTTTAAAAGGACAACCTCTTTCAGTGATTTCAATATATTGTGCAAAATGAGTTAACTAAATAGGTAATAATTTAGAATATGCAAGTTAAGGTTATTAATAATAAATTGAATTTTGTTTTCAAGGGAATAAAAAGTAAAAGTGAGATTGATTGTTTTATAAAAGGGTAAGCACTCTACCATCTTAGACTTTATTATCACTTACCATCAAGGGATTTCAGAGTTGAGCATCACTTGTTAGTGATAAGAAAGAATGAAATTTCAAATATCCAAGTGTGACAATGTCAGTATAGGAAATGGAGACAAGATATTGTGTTGCATTTATAAGTAGGTGAAAGTAACAAAACTGATACACACTTAAGCTACTCATTTGTCTAACAAAAGAAGCCTGGCTGTTGACAAATCACTTGGTTACATGCCAATGTATTGTTTAAGCTACATACATTGCAAGAAAATTTGCAGTATTACTTTTGCTTTTCATAGTAAAATATTGTAATCAACTTCATTTAACATCTATATTAATATGCATGTATATGTTTACATTAATTGCCTCCTCATTGTTTAAAATGGTTAGTGTGTTCAGCTACAGCTATGTTCAAGTCCCAGGTCAGGCAATTCAAAAAATAGATATTGAGTTTTCTATTAATATATTCCCAATATTAGTCAGAAGTTAATTCAACTTGCTTTAAGCCAGCTGCACTCTCACAACCCTTTTATGTTATTTATATATATATATATATGTCGGAGTGCAAGAGTCTGTGGATCGCTGGTCCGTGTGTAATAGTCAAGTGGCAGTCCGGCCCGTCTCTCGGCAGTTCTCGAGCGGCGGTCGGCCGGAGTGGTCGACTATTGAAACTGTCGCGTTCCCAGATATTATTGTTAATGAGTTTGTGTAAATTGATATCGGAAACATTAAGTGACTGAACATTATAACTCAAGTTAATAAAGTTTTGTTTGTTTGATTGCACCAACATTACCCATGTACGCCCACAGAATAAGAAATGAAACAATGGATCCAATTAATAACGATGTCGGCGGAGAACCCTACGCCCCTGTGCTTTATGCTTCTCCGTTTCTCCCTTATTCTCCGACACAGATATCCAGGTATCTATTGACTCATCAAGATATCTCTGGGACCATAAGGTGTAGGGACTTCAAATTTCGCAGGAATATTCCTTTTGCCGAGTAGAGGTCAGCTAAGAAGAGGTTTTGCGAAATACTACCGCAGTAGAATTTCGCATTGAATGTAAAACTTGGTCAGCATTTTTTTTCACAATACAATGGAACTATCAAGAGTAAATTTTAAGAAATTCCACTCTCAAAGGGCAGTGTGGGTATGTTTCTTATTTGTAAAACAATTTGCCATATTTAATGAAAATGTTACCAAAAAAACCATACCACACAGACAAAGTTACATCAGCTAGTATACATATATAGATTCTGACTACTAGAATTATTGTTAACTTCCCTTTTGGTTTATTCTTCAGCTAGTTTTTTCTCAATATTAGCCTGAAGTTAGCTGAGTGATCTTGCTTCTTTAGCTGAGTGAACTTTAGATTGTAAGTTGTACTTTAATTACATCATCAAATGTACATTGAAATGATATATGGAATAAACTATATTGTACGATTCAAAAGTGCTGCAATAGGCCTACTTGGATAAAGATACTTTGAATTTGATCCACCCCCGTGCCTCATAAAGCATGTTAAACTGTAGGTCCTATCCGTGATCTCTCTCTGGTTATGTCAGATTACTGTCACATTTGACTATGAGAGTGAGGGAATAGAGAATGCACTTGTGTACTATGCCTGCCAACCTGCACTGGAGTTGCATGGTTGGTCTATGCTGTAAAAACCCTCTCCCCAATGAGTCCAATAGTGGGATGTTAATGGTCTGATACTTTCTTTGCTTACTAAACTACATATAAAACAAGGTCCTCTCCTGCATTTATCTGTCCGTTTGCAGTGTACTCTAAAACAAATGGAATGGAAAAACTACCACAAAATATAAAATAGTATATACAGATGCAATTTGTTAAATAAATCTTTAGTATAGACACTTCCTAGTGTATTTATATTTCATATTAATAAAGAAAGAACTGTTTACTTGATATAAATTATTGTATAACACTTTCTAATTAATAACTTTATATTTTTTTTAATCAATGTAATTTGCTCCAAGTTGAGGAATAGGTTTCATTTTAATTTATTATAAAAAAATAAATGGGGTTCTGTTGTCATCTAAGTTTAATAAACATCAAAAAATACATAGATAGACTTTATAGATTATGTTTCACTTTTAGGACAGAGTATGTTAAGGAATTTGCACTGATTAGCTTGGATTCCATGGATGTATGTGACTTTTTCATTGGTCTAGTGGTTAGCAGGTTCGACAACAGACATAAGGTTCAAGGTTCAAGTCCTGTGTCGGGCCAATATAAAATCTATATTGAGTTTTGTATTAAGATTTTTTCAATATTCTCTCTGGTCATATCAGATTCCTTTCAAAATGGACTATTAGAGTGCACATGTGTACTATGGCTGCCAATCCGCACTGAAACAGCTATGCTCTAAAAACCCTGTCTCATATGAGTAAGGAGGCCTGTGTTCAGCAGTGGGATGTTAATTGGCTGCTACTTACCTTTTTACCTTTATATAGATGTAAAAGAAATAAAGTGCATAAGATGCCAGTTTGTTACCTTCCAACTATATAATAAAATTGTCACAGATATTTTCATTTCAGAGTTTAGCAACAGCTGTAGTACAGTTATTCACAACAGAAGGGCCAGCTCATTCAGAATGGAAGAAGAAAGACACAGGAGTCCTCTGTCTCGTCAAAGACAACAGCAAACGATCATATTTTTTTCGTATCTACTGCCTTTATCGCAAAGCAATGATTTGGGAACATGAGGTCTACTTACAAATAGAGTATAAGAATCCAAGGCCTTATTTACACACATTTGAGGCTGAGGTAAGTTTAATTAGTCAAATTCTTTATTCATTATTACGATAATTTATTTATATTATAAGTTTGAACATTATTAAGGTCCTATTGTCCTTGAATAGTTATTCAAATATTGCAATAGTCTATATGTATGTATACTCGTATAAGTGAATTAAGCGTGTTGTAAAAATATCGATATTGTTTTTCTATATATCGTTATTTTGGAGCCATATTTTATACTATGATATATCGATGTATCGATACAAAATTCCAAGTATCAAAAAGGTATGAAAATCGATATTTTTTTTTAGAATAAAATCGATTTATTTTTAAGGATAAAAAATCCTAAGAAGGAATACTTTTTATACTTCCTTCTTTGTTACAAATTATATTTAATGTATTTTATAGATTTGGTCGACTGGAATTGCTGTTTTATAATTTGTATTTTAAGTTGGCAATTTCAACTTTAACTACTTGTACGTGTTGTATCCCGATATATCGATATTTTTTCATAAAAATATATCGATACTTTATTGCATTTCTGACATCCCTTAAATGACTCCCTTTTTTAACTAAAGTTACCTTCTTAGTGCTTCTTCAGATTATTAGATTACATATATATCTCATTAATACGTTTTTACATTCGTAACATCGTTTACGTAGTGAAATAATTTAATATCGATGGGCATCATTGGTATCCTTGGAATATGAGTGAACTCACCAGTCGCAAGTCCAGTTATAAGGGTCGCTACAATTCTCTTTAGATTGACATTTAAAAATTCGATATATCTTTTGAATGGAATGTCCGATTTTAATCGTTGAAAAAAAATTTTACAGGTATTGAAACGGTCTTTAATAAAATATCAATTAATAGGATAAGGATTAATACGGAGTTATGAATAATATGGTTTGATTATTGTCGGCACGTTTAGTAACATTTAACATGTAAAAAAGTAGTTATTGTTGCAAAACTGCTGTGAGCCCCTTCGACAGCTCACACTCTTGAAGATTGCCGAAAAAGATTCGGGATCAATAAAAATGCCACCAGATTCTTCACCCAACGCCCCGATGTCCACTTGTCACCAGACGAGGTTATATGTACGCGATCGAACTGTTGTTCAGCAGGAAAGCAGGAAAGTTTACGCCGAATTGGCGTTGTATTATGTCGTGTTTACGACTGACACGCGTACACTATTGTGACAAGCAAACGACGCTAGTTCGCCAATCGCGGGGCTTACATTAATTGCACAAACAACTATTACATTTATTATACAACAAAAGATTCATTATACGATTTTAATAACATTTAGATTCTAAATTACAATAAAATACTTTAACTACAGTAGTTGGACATATAGTATCCCGGACTTTTTTGTAGATATTTAATACGTTGTATAAAATTGTAAAACATTTTGTTCTATTATTGTGATCAATGTTTTCACACCTTGGATTACATTAATGTATTTTTATTAGATTCCCTATTTTTTTTTTTGAGAATGTAATGTACCCTATGTAGTGAAAATGCAGCTTTCTAATGGTGAAAAATTATATGAAATCGGTCCAGTAGTTTTTGTGTGAACATGTTACAAACGTACATATATAGGGTTGTGGTCTTCCATCGTTTACATAAAGACAACCCTAATTAATTTTTACAGAGATTATTTATTACTTTAAACTAAATTATTAATTAATTTTTTAATTAAATGACAATATCCAATAATTTATGGGTGCAAGGTGTGCACCGGCCACAACTTCGAGTAAGAATGCCCGCTAGTTTTTTTTTTTCGAACTGTGTTTAGCTGTTAGCCCTACTGGCTTTTACAGCGTAACCGGAAGGAGGACGGGCTCTTATGGAGGCCGCCACATTTCGAGTGCGAGCCCTGAAAAGGGCTCGCTCTCCGGGGAAACGCCGCTCCAAGGGCGTCTCCTGCGAGACCGAGCCTCGGCTTGGAGCGACGTTATCGCTGAAACATCACCTGAAAAGGAAGAATCAGAAGCGCCCCCGGGAACGTGGGTGAAGTCCACGTCCGGGTGACGTCAGAAATCGGGGACCTCGACTCCGCCGGCGGAATCGCTGTGTAACGTTTGTGTATGTGTCTGTCCCTACCTGGTAAGGTAGATTGTCGATAGTTATCGTATCGTCGGGGTCGTTAAGGACATATTTAGGCCGTCTCTTCCTAGGCGGAACGTTAAGACGGATCCTATAAGAGGACGCGTTAACCACTAGTGGGTTCCTATGATTTATGGCTCTCTCGAAATAATTTTCGGAGAGCTCTTTAAAATAACTCTTTATCGTGGGGAGTTCTAAGTCCCTATGTAGATCGACATTTCGGACGTACCAGGGGCATCCCGTGGCCATCCTCATGAATCTATTTTGCAGCGTCTGCAGACGGGCCAGTCTATAGGCTGGCACGTGTGCGAAGACGATGCTGGCGTACGATATGATGGGGCGGATGCAAGTTTTGTAGAGTGTCACCTTGTGGCGAAGTGACATTTTACTTTTCTTGCAGATGAGAGGGGATAATCTACCAAGCACAAACGCGGCTCTGCCACGAACATTGCGAATGTGCTTACTAAAGTTCATGGCTTTATCTAGGGTAACTCCAAGATATTTGGCTTCTTTACTCCATGGGATGTCCATGTCGTAAAGCTTAATGTTAGGCAGTTTGCGATCCCAAATCCTCTTCACTCCTGTGAAAAGCACTGCTACACTTTTCTCAGGGTTCACCTCGATTCTCCATTTGCGAAACCATTCGGCGATGCGATTGGCCGCTTTCTGAAGTCTCGAGGTGATCAGATTGGTGTCACGTGAGGTGGTGAATAGAGCGGTGTCATCCGCGAATTGAGCAAAGTGTACACGCTCTGTGCTTGGAAAGTCACATGTGTACAGCGTGTATAGGATTGGAGAGAGCACCGAGCCCTGGGGGACTCCTGCTCTGAGAGGGCGCGATGAGGACAGGGTGCCCTCGACGCGGTACCTGAAGGAACGGTTTGAGAGATAGTCTCGCAATAAAAATACGAATCTATCTGGCACTTGGAGGTGGTCCAGCTTGTAAATCAAGCCGGCATGCCACACTTTATCGAAGGCTTTCGCCACATCGAGAAAGATTGCACCGGTAGGACCTCTACCGGTGTGGTAGATATTATCGAGGATGTGCTCCGTGAGGCGGTGCACCTGTTGGACGCACGAGTGTTGGGGTCTGAACCCGAACTGCTCGTCGGGGATGAGTCTCATGGCCTCTACCGTAGCCTTGAGTCTTTTTAGGATTATTATCTCATACACTTTACCCAGAGTGTTGAGTAAACTAATGGGTCTATAACTAGTAGCCAGGTTACTGGGTTTTCCTGGCTTATGTATCCCTATGACGATGGCTTCTTTCCATTCGTCAGGGAATGTACAGGCTGCTAGAAGAGCATTAAAAATGAGTACCAGGAGGCACAAAAATCTGTTGGGGAGACGTTTGAGCACCTTATTGGTGATCCCGTCAGGCCCCGGGGCTTTTTTGGCATGGAGTCCCTTGATAATTCCATGCACTTCATCTGTCGTAGTTGGTTCGAGTGGCTCACTCGTGGGGGACGCGAGCTCTAATTGAGCGAGCCTGTTTTCAACAAGCGTGACCTGCGCGGGGGACACGCTTGTGGTACTGGGGGAACATTGTTGCTCTATGCTGTCGGCCAAGCACTCGGCCTTATCAGCATCGTCGAATGCTGGACTTTGATTCGGACGGACAAGGGGCGGCATCGGTTCGCGCCTATCATTTTTTAAATTTTTAGAAAGGGACCAGAAGGACTTGTGCGAGGGCTCAAGTTCTCCTAGTTTCCGGTCCCATCTGTCGTCGCTGAGTTCCGTAAGTCTTTCTCTTACTTCTCTGAAAGATCTCCAGAGTCTCCTTCGATTCTCTGGTGTGGGGTAAGCGGCGTGCGCTCGTGCGTGGGCATTCTTAATCCTGATGAGTTCTCTCGCATCGTCCGGGAGTCTCCTGCGACCGACGTCGCAGGGGATATCCCGGGAGCAATCCGACAGAACCTCACCAATGTGAGAAGTTAAAAGAGAGGTGGCGGATTTGGCGACATCCGCCGACTCAATTTGGTCAGGAATTTCGTTTAAAGACGCGGAATCACTGGATTGGAGTCGCTCTGAGAGCTTTTTCCAATCAATGATTCTCTTAGTTGGCATGGGAAGGGGATCAACCTGTCCTAGTCTGACAAGGACCGGCAGATGATCTGAGGATAGCTCATGCAATACTTCCAAGGAATTCACCTGAAGGGTGATATTCTTCAGGAGCATCACATCTAATATATCTCCCAGAGCATTGACTTGGCTATGGCTATAGTGGGTCGGTTCCAGTGGAGCTAGAACCGAGAAGCTGCAATTTGGTGTGTTGCTGATCCTGGCTAGTATTCTACCATTTACATTAGTTCTACGGGAGCCCCACAGCTCGTGCTTGGAGTTCAGGTCACCGCCCAGAAGGACGGAATCCCCTAGTTCCAGCAGAGCTCTGAGATCGCTCTCTAGCACTTTCTTTGTGGGCGATAAATAAACTGATGCTAGCACGATCGACTGATGGCCGGTCATGCCCACCTGACACACAGACGCCTCTATGTTGGTCAACACAGGGGGGTCGAGGGGGGTGCACTGTAGCGCTTTTCTAAAATAGATTGCGGTGCCGCCCATTGGTCCGCTTCTGTCGTTTCTAATACGATTATAATTCGCAATAGAAGGACCGCGATTGCAAGGTTTTAAAAAGGTTTCCTGTAATAACAGGATATCTACTTGATGGGAACACACAAATTCCCGAATTTCATCTATTTGCTTGATGAGGCCGTTTGCGTTGAAGTACGCAACCGACAGCGAGCGAGGCTTAAGCCTCCCTATGCTTCTACCTACTGGGTGTGGGTCCATGAAGAGTCCTAACAGAAGGAGAGGTTTTGGACTGCCGAGACTAGGTCGGCGTGTTGAATCAGAGCCGCGAGGCTCTGAGAGGGATTATGGCGGAGCTTGGCCGCCAGTATGCCGAGTTCGGCGATATTGATTTGACTGATCACGTGGGTGACCAGTCTGAGATCATCCATCAGGGAGGGTCCTGATGGTGCGGAAGGGGCGGGCTGAGCTGGCCCGGGGAAGAAGGCCTGGGCGGGCTCTGGGGCTGGTGCGGCCTGAGGGGCCGGAGGAGCAGCCATCGTGGGTTTAAACCACGCATTGAAAGTAGGGGCAGGAGCCTCTACGAAGGTGGGGGCGGGTTGGGCCTTGCCCTTGGTCGGACGCGAGGCCGACTTTCCACCCTGCTTCGCCCTGCGCGGGGCATTAGGGCAGCCACGATAACTCGCGGGATGGCCCTTCTGACCGCACAGGACGCAGCTGGGCGGCTCTTCGGTCGGCGTCTTCCTTGGGCAGTCTGAAGTGCCATGGTCGCCTAGGCACTTGACGCACCTAGGACGCGCATGGCAGAAGCGGGCGCAGTGGCCGTACAACTGGCAGCGGTGACACTGTCCAATTTGGCCTCTGTTTATAGGAGTCTCCACTTTGAGTCCCTGGAGGTAACACAGGGTGTGGAGATCGAATATTTTCTTTCCCTGCGGGGAAAGTTCCAAAATTACAAGGCAAAACGTGAACGGGGCACGTGTTTTGCCATTGTACATCCTGTGCACTTCGAGCACAGGGAAACCTTGTCTGACAAGATCCTCACGGATCCAGTCTGTGGTAAAGGTCGTGGGGAGACCTTTGATTACCACTCTCAATCGCCGCTCTTCTTCGAGGGCGTAAGAGTGGTATCCTACTTGCTCACTACGGAGCAATGAAGTTAACTTGCGGTGTTCGTCTGAAGACGCACACTGCACCTTAATTCCTATTGCGGTGGGGCGGCCACCCTCGAAGCGGATGCCCGCAGCCTGCACCTTTGGGATCAGGGTGGACCACGCTCCGGTGTCCCTGATGTAAATTGGGGGAACCCTCTCCTTCCGCTCGGACATGGGCGAGTCCTGAGGGGAGTCGCCCTTGGTTTGCTTGGCCCTCCCTGGGGAAGGGCCAGCATTAACGTTTTGCGAATTGGGCGCGGCCCTTTTCGCGGGGATTTTAGTTTTAGCCTTAAGCTTGCGCTTTTGGCTATTGCTCATGACGGTCTGGAATTCTTCTTCCACTTCCATGTTGGAAGAGGAAGAAGATTCCTCGGAGCTACCCTCCGAGGAAGAGGTAAAACCGGTGGGTTCGTCCGGTTCTGACGAATCCTCACTAGAGGATTGACTTGAGGAGGCCCCTGAGTCCTCCATTTCGCAAGCGCCATCGTCCGCCACGGGCGGCCGTGCTTCGCCGGCCCCCGGACTCGACTCCGCCGAGCCGGCGGTCCCCGCCGCCGCCTGCTGAGCCCGATCGCCGCCGCCCGGCGCCGGTCCGGGCACCGGACCCGCCGGCCCGGTCGCCGGCTGCGCCTTAGCGCTACCGGCGACCGGGACGGGGGCCGGCGCCCTCTTGGCCGGCGCCGCGACGGCGGCTCCCGGGCCCGCCGCAGCTGGCGGAGCCCCCGGTCTCTTAAGAGCGGCCGGGCGGCCGGCGCCGCACGGCGCGCCGCGGCCCGCGCCACGGCCCGCGCCATGGCCCGCGAACCCAGCAGCGACCACCGGGGCCGGCGGCGCCCCCACACCGGCTCGCAACCCTGTCGTAGACAGGGAGAGAGCCGTCGGAGGCACCCCCGTAGCCCGGGCGGCCGGCGCCGGGGCGCGCGACACGGGCGGCGCCGGAGCGGCGGGCCGTGCGACGGAATCTTGGCTCGGGAATGGGAAGAACAAAGCGGCGGCGGCGGGCGGCGCGGCGCCCGCTCGCACTAGCGGGGGAAACGGTTCTCGCGGCGCGGGGCGACCGCCGCTCGCCGGCGCTGAGGGCGCCCGCGACGGCGACGCCAAGGCGGGTCTTGGCGGTCCCGAAAAGGACGATATTAGTCCGGGCAGGTTTGCTTGGAGGTACCTAAAAAGGTCCTCCCAGCGTACCTCCGAGAATTGCGGATCCATAATGGACCCGGGAGCTAAATAGGTTCCCCCTGTCGAGACAGGGGGATGAGTACCTTTCCTAGATATGAACCTAACGTTCCCGCCTTTAGGTGACGGGGGTGTGGCCTATCGAAAAATTAGAGTGTACTTACAATACCGTAGTATCGCCTACACAACACACTAACACTAAACGACGCAGAATGTTTAAATGTTCCAACACAAAACACAAAACACAAAGCACCAAACTGTCCGATGAGTCACAAAAATGTCCGTTACAATTACGTTCGCGCGTCACGACCGTTATAACTGTAGTAATATTCGCACATGTCCGCGCGCTCCGAGCGTCGAAGCGCGACTTGTCGGGTCGAACGTTTACGCCGAATTGGCTTTCTATTGTGTGATGTTCGCGACTGGCAAACGTGCACTACTGTGACAAGTAAACGACGTTGGTTGCTTCTTTATTTGTAAATGAAGGCGTCCTATGATTGGCGTTCTATTATTTGCCAATCATACAAATGTATACATGCTATAGTCAACAAAACATTCATTACACGATTTTAGTAATTTATGTATATTGATTCTAAGTTTAAACAAAAAAGATTGTATACAATACTAACTTTAAATTAGACAAAAATATACTATTTTCAAAAATTAAGGAGAAAAGTCGCGAACAATTTCGAATGTACGAGTGATTGAGATGATTGAAGATGTTAGGGAACGACTGAATCTGAGGTTACGAAGGTTCCTTCACGCTCTGTCCTTAGAAAAGCCCACAACAAACTCAGTCAAGAGTCCCCGTTTTTTATCTGTACTACATGATTTTATATTATAATTTATTCTATTTGTGTTAGAACAATTCATTAACTCCCACGCTTTTTATCATCCAATTTTTATTTAGTGACATCTCAAGTAAATGTATGGCGTCTAGGCAGGTATATATTAATCACTCAATAAATTTTAATCCTTTATGAAAAGCTAATTAATAATTCGTACTGTTTGAAGAATTATTTAGACGAGAAAAGAGCGTGGAATTTTTGAATTACCTTATCTATAATATATAAATGAATCGCAAAATGTGTTGGTAAGCGCATAACTCAACAACGCTTTTGACAATTATTTTTTTTAAATGTTCGTTGAAGTCTAAGGATAGCTTTTACGGCGAGAAAAGTTCGAATAATCACAGGGGAAAACCCTGAAACAGCCCTTTTCTCATACAAACATTTTCTAACTAAAATGTAGAGTCAATTTGACCTTTGTTGCTATTCAATAAAGTTCATAATAAATTACAAGTACACACTGTTGTCTAAGCAATGTAGGTGTGTTCGTAACGGCAAAGAGTCAATTTGCACTTTATTACCATTGCACAAAGTTCAAAATCAATTGAATGGTCACAAAATGTAAGAACTATAGATAATTAGTACTGTTAAATTATATTGTGATAAAAAACGACACTCGGCTTAATTTGTTGTAGGTTCGTCTCGGAAATACCTATGCCTACATGAAAAATATATATATTAGCATTACAACATTCACAAGAGAACGAGAACTTCAATTTGTTCTCGCTAATGTCCGAAACTTTTACTGTTTTGCCAGTAAAAGTTTCGGACATTAGACATTAATTGACATTTCACTGGTAAATAACCTTTATTGGTTAATAAAGCTTCATTGGTAAATAACTTTACAGAATAGTAATGTTTCACTGTAATTAACATTTCAATGGTAAATAACCTTTACTGGCTAATAATGCCGTACTGGTAAATAACCTTTACTAGTTAATAACGTATCACTGGTAAATAAGATTTCACTGGTTAATAAAGTTTCAATGGTAAATAACCTTTCACTGGTTATTAATGTTTCACTGTTAATTAACATTTCAATGGTAAATAACCTTTACTAGCTAATAATGCATTACTGGTAAATAACCTTTACTAGTTATAACGTATCACTGGTAAATAAGATTTCACTAGTTAATAATGTTTCACTATTAATTAACATTTCAATGGTAAATAACCTTTACTGGCTAATAATGCCTTACTGGTAAATAACCTTTATTAGTTAATAACGTATCACTGGTAAATAAGATTTCGGTGGTTAATAAAGTTTCAATGGCAAATAATCTTTCACTGGTTAATAATGTTCCACTGTTAATTAACATTTCACTGGTAAATAACCTTTACTGGTTAATAACGCTTCATTGGTAGACAACCTTTCACTGGTTAATAATGTTTCGTGTTAATTAACATTTTACTGGTAAATAACCTTTCACTGGTAAATAACGTTTCATTGGTAAATAACGTTTCACAGGCAAATATACTTTCACTGGTAAATAACCTTTACTGGTTAAAAACGCTTCATTGGTAGACAACCTTTCACTGGTTAATTATGTTTCGCTGTTAATTAACATTTTACTGGTAAATAACGTTTCACAGGTAAATAAACTTTCACTGGTAAATAACATTTCTCTGGTTAATAATGTTTCACTGTTACGTAACATTTCACTGGTAAATAACGTTTACTAGTTAATAAAGTTTCACTGGTAAAAACATTTACAAATATTAACAATACCACTTTGTATCCCCAGGTTACCAATAGAAATAGAATTTTTCGGATTGTTATTAATATCAGATTAAGACACACTAAAGCGTATTCGGGTTCGGTTAGCTAATTAACACTAATGCTCACTCGGTCGCAATTGTATGCACATTCACACATAAATTAACATATTTTATAAAATTCTGTTATGTATAAGCGAGAGTTAGCACTTTTTCACAATCTCACGATTAAATAATACACAAGCATTGTTTACGTGTAAACTGCAGAGCTTTTGTTTAATAAATTATAGTAAAGACACGCTTTTAGATATAATGAAACTAAAAAATTATTGTTAGCATAAGAATTAAATTAACTGTCACTGTTCTAAAAGCGTGGGGTGCTGTATTTGTTATTTTGTTTAACAAAAATATTAGACAGACTTTCAAATGTGACTAATTGTTTTAAACTTAAATTTTCGTGGTTTATTAACATATTGACTATTTGAACGGGTACATATCACGATGGCGATTTTTATCGGCAAAATTAAAAATTAAAAATCGCCATCGTGATATGAACCCGTTCAAATAGTCAATATTTCAAATGTGAATAGGTAAGTTCTGAGACCTATTGTCTCAGAACTTGTTAGAAATAAATCTTTTCTCTCATATTATAGAAAAAAGTATAATAATTTTTTTTTCATTAGAAAGCTACATTATCACTGAGTAACTTAGGCAATATTTAGTACTAGATTACTATAGAAATCTTTAGAAATTCCTGTTAAAACCAACCGAAGGTGTAAAAAAATTAGCCATAAAATGTCTTTCATAGCATACGCTGTGACGAGTATTAATGATAGGCCAAAAAATCTTCGACAATATTATAAAATATATCAATATCTACAAAAAACTTCGCGAGGCCATATGTCTAACTATTGTAGTTACGTCACAATAACTACTTTTTTACATTTAACAAATTGATAGAAATGCCGATCAAAATCAGACCGTGTTATCCATACCGTTTATAAAGTTTTATCCAAATAAATAATTTAATATTCAAGACTGTCTCAATACCTGATGATTACTTTTTGAATTATTGAAATTGGATATTCCATTCAAAAGATATCATGAAATTAAAATAAAAATACATGCCAGCGGCGGCCGCCACGCAACGCATCGAGTAACTAGCTCTACGAGAGAGGGGCAGTGCGCGAGAAGGGGGTAAACCATTATGAACTAGGTTACCTTACGCAGTGGACACAAGCGACATTGAATATTTCGTGTTTTTAACACATTTTTATGCTTCACTTAAAGCTTCAAAGTTCTTTTAAGAGCTACTTAGTTTTAGTATTAGGAATCACACTTTTTCATAATATTCATCAATTCATGGTCGTTTTAATTATCATGCTTATAACTTCAATATCTGTACCTAATTATGTCGACCCGTGCGAAGCCGGGGCGGGCCGCTAGTGTAGGATATTTTACGTAAATGATGATGAAATACAACTTAATCAAACGTTAACTTTGTTAACAAAAATATATCTATAGTCCGACTTAGTAGACTTTCCACTGCCACGATATCGATAAGTTCTGCTGAGCATCAAATAGCGCTTTACTTTAAGTTGCACATTTAATTTTAAGCAGACGAAGAAGCGCAGGTTAACTAGTACGTGTATATATATTCCGTCGTGTATTCAACTATATGTGTATTGTGTTATCAAATTTATTAGAATAACGGATGTACAAATTTGATAATGACTACGTTTGATATATTAGAGGCTCAAAAGGATAAACCCAGATCCGTCATTAATTGAAATTTGAATTTTTAGGAATACATGACCGCATTTAACTTCGCAAACGAGGAGGAAGCACGGGCGCTTAGAAACATACTTATTGAAAAGATTGAACTAAGGAAACAAAGACGTGAAGGTATGTCAATATTGTCTATAGGGTTTTACTGTTCCTAAGTGATAAGGTGTCCTCTTTAAAGGTTCCTGGAAGAGTCCATTCTAAGCGATAGGGTTCCTGGAAGACGCTCTACTAAGCGATAAGGTATCCTCTTTTAAGGTTCCTGGAAGAGTCCATTCTCGGCGATAAGGTGTCTTCTTTTAGGGTTCCTGGGAGAGTCCATTCTAAGCGATAAGGTGTCCTCTTTTAGTTTTCCTGACAGAATCTATCCTAAGCGATATGGTATCCTCTTTTAAGGTTCCTGGAAGAGTTCATTCTAAGCGATAAGGTTTACTCTTTTAAGGTTCCTGGAAGAGTCCATTCTTAGCGATAGGGTGTCCTCTTTTAGGGTTTCTGGAAGACACTCTACTAAGCGATAAGGTTTCCTCTTTTAAGGTTCCTGGAAGAGTCCATTCTCGGCGATAAGGTGTCCTCTTTTAGGGTTCCTGGAAGAGTCCATTCTCGGCGATAAGGTGTCCTCTTTTAGGGTTCCTGGGAGAGTCTATTCTAAGCGATAAGGTGTCCTCTTTTAGTTTTCCTGACAGAATCTATCCTAAGCGATAAGGGGTCCTCTTTTAAAATTCCTGGAAGAGTCCATTCTAAGCGATAAAGTGTCCTCTTTCAAGGCTCCTGGAAGAGTCCATTCGAATCGATAAGGTGTCCTCTTTTAGGGTTCCTGGAAGATGCTCCCCTAAGCGATAAGGTGCCCTCTTTTAAGGTTCCTGGAGGAGTCTATCCTAAGCGATAAGGTGCCCTCCTTTAAGGTTCCTGGAAGAATCCATTCTAAGTGATAAGTTGTCCTATTTTAGGATTTTTGGAAGAGTCTATCCTAAACGATAAGGTTTGCTCTTTCAGGGTTCCTAGAACAGACTCTTCTAAGCAATAAGGTGTCCTCTATTAGGGTTTCTGGAAGAGTCTATCCTAAGCGATAAGGCGTCCTCTTTTAGGATTCTTAGAACAGTCTATCCTAAGTGATAAGGTGTCTTCTTTAGGGGTTCCTGGAAGAATCAATCCTAAGCGATAAGGTGTCCTCTTTTAGGACTCTTGGAAGAGTCTATCCTAAGCGATAAGGTGTCTTCTTTTAGGGTTTGTTTACTAGTTTTTAGTTTTATTTATAAGTAAAAATTAAATATGAAGTGCATCAATATATAAAATAAGGTTCACAGGTGCATTGAGCTTAGATAACTCAAAATACGAAAACTTGTTTTGAAGCAGTCTGATGGGTCTCACTTATATGAGTTCGGAGGCCTCTGCCCAGCTGTGGGACTTGAATATACTGCTACTTATCTTGACTTTTGCCAAAAAAGTATGATTTCATCTCGCATGTTTATTTAGCTAATCGAATGCTAAAGGTGGCATAATAACGCCAAAACAATACACGTGTGTACAAACAAACATCATCGCGAATGTTTTTCTGCTTATGTCATCAGTGCGCGCCTTTAAAAGACATCTACATGTATAATATTTTGAGGACATGGCAAAATTTGCATATATTGACGGCTTTGCTGGCGTATTTTTCAACAGTTCTTAATAATTGCTGACATTTGTTATGGCTGTTATCAATATAGTATTACAGCAGCTAGGGAGAAAAATAGGGGATTCGCGCCCGCGGAGGTTTGAAAAATTTCTTACACTGAGTTGAAAAATCGACCTCTTGGAGTTGACTTTTTAATCAATAATTAAAAATGCAACTGGATAACCGGGTGGAAAAGTACGTCAGACGTATCCTCGTGATTAGAATTTAACTGGGAGAGAATTTAGCAGTTTTGTCCCGCATACAGGGGTCAAATGCGAATTTTGGTGCCAGTTTACCCACAAATGGGCCGTATTGACATTGTCGTTTGTTTTGCGTGAATACGTGTTACAGTCCTTACTTAGCGTAACTAACTATTTGATACTTTAGCTATCAAATAATTATTAATCGTAAATTGTATTATTACTCCGGTATTATTTATTCTTATTTTGTCAAAGAGATTCCTTTTAATTATCTCGTATTGTTTGGTAGGAAAGGAATCCCTATTTCCCTTTGTCACGGCATCACGCCTGTACAGCTGGATCAATTTTGCTTATTCCTTTATAGTAGGGGTGTGCGAATATCGAATCGAAAAGAATATCGATATTTGTTTCGATATTCCACGAATAATTAGAAAGACTGCGTAATGAAATATCGCAGCAAATGGTGGTGTGTTTGAACTGTGATTTAATAAATCCTCAACAAGATCCACTTGTTTGGGGGCGACAAGAAAAAGAATTCCCCAATTATCAATCATGGCTAGAAGATATTTAGGAATTTCTTGTACTGAAAGTGAAAGATTATTTTCGTCTTCGAACTTCACTACCACCCGATTCAGTGTCGTATTTATTATTTTTAAATAAAAAATTTGCAAATGTTGTATTTTTTATAATACTGTACTTGCTAGGATATAATTCTTAAAAATAAAATACTATAACAATTGTTCTGTTTGTGTAAATATAATTCATGGTTTAATTGTAAATGTATATAGACTGTTAAATTTATATTTGAATATTGAACATAAGAAAGCCTGAATACGAGAACTTTTGAATAGACGAATTATTCGATTCGAGTTTCGAATCGAATATTGATATTCGATTCGGAACGAATAATTCGTAAGGTCGCATTATTCGCATATCTCTATTTTTTTAGTTGTATCCAGTGGTGTAATTAAACTTCCGATGGAGCTACAACGCCAAAAAGTCACGTCAAAAAGTGTTAGTGGTGTAAATAAATTTAAGATGGAAGTGATAGAGATTGAGCTACAACGCTAACTTGTGTACTCAATTTTGTTATCATTTATATTTTTAATTACCTCCCTATGGATGCGATTTTAAAGACGTATTCACGTGTTCTGTTTCAATAGAGAGGAGACAGCGTTCTGTGTTAGCAGCGCGAGCCAACAGTGCATCATCGTATGGTTCCATTGTATCGAATACGCCTCGAGTGAACGGCGTGAGTCCTCCACCACCCCCTGCGCCCACTGTACCCGCGCCGGTGCCCCTGCCAACCCTGCCCGCACAGACGAACAAATCCAACACATTATCCAGTAAGTCAACAACTAGAGGTATTACATATAATACCCCTATGCTTAACAAACTGTAAAAACCATTTATCTTTTGTTTGCGAAAGTTCAATCATGTGTCTCAAAATCGTGTTCAACTGAAGCAGTTACGAGGTATGACAATTAAGTAACGAGACTGATTTTATTGCCGCGCTTGTAGTAAACCGGTGACCTTGAAATTCCCTTTCTCTTTTTCCGGCATCCCTCCCCTCCTTCATTGATATGTGTACCATCGCTCTAGCTTATTTAGTTCGCCTGCTGCGTCAAGTTGAGTAGACGTGTGTTTGTAGTGCTCGTCACGAAAATGGAGAAACGAAATCAAGAGCAACGCGTCGCGATAAGATTTGGCGCCAGATTGGGCGAAACAGCTTCGGAAACATACGCTAAAATTGTAAAAGTGTATGGTGATAGTGCTCTTAAGCGTGCCCAGGTGTTTCGATGGCACAAAGAGTTTAAGGAGGGGCGTGAAAGCGTGGAAGACGAGGCGCGGATTGGGAGACCAGTCGAATAGCCGTGAAATCGTCCACAAAGAATTCGTTCCACCGGGGAAAACAGTGAATCAAGTCTACTATTGCCAAGTACTCGAAAGTTTGCGAAAACGAGTCAACAGGGTGCGCCCAGACATCGCTCGTAACTGGATCCTTCATCACGACAACTCGCCGTGCCACACCGCCCACAGCGTGTCCCAGTATTTGGCCTCTAAAGGAATCGCCGTGTTGCCACAGTCGCCTTATTCACCCGACATGTCACCCTGTGACTTTTTTTTGTTCCCTAAAACAAAATCGGTGGTCAAAGGAACCCATTTTGAGTCAATTACGGACATCCAGGTGGCCGTGACGAGGGTACGCGCGGACATCCCAGTCGAAGCGTTCCAGAAATGTTACGAAGCTTGGAAAACGCGCTGGAATCGCTGTGTAGCTGCCCAAGGAGACTACTCTGAAGGGGATGGCAAAGTTGTAGAATAATTTTCAAATATACGGTTTTTATGGAATCAGTCTCATTACTTAATTATCATACCTCGTATCAATCCGTTCACGTAGAAATCTCCATGCACTCTTCTCTTTTCTCTACTGTGTAATGCACGATTTCAAAATCAAGACGATCTAAAATTTTACACACTCTATTGTCGTACCATGTGTTATACAAATTCATATATACGAGTACATGACGGCAGTAGACGTTTGTACTTGCTAAAGCAATTGGATGGCTAAATAGAAAGAGATGGCAATAACTCGTTAAAAGCACGTGGGTCCGATCGTGTCTGTTCGCCCAACGGCACGATCCGAGACCGCACTAGGGGTGCTATAAAAGGAGACGAGATTGCGGGGCACGGAACATTGCTTTTGTGATAACCAGTACTGCTATAATAAATTTATCAGACTTCTGTCTTTGTCATATAGGCAAACTCATTATCATTTATTAATTCTATTATGTAGTTATTTATTGTCATATTCTACGTTCATTAATATATGTTCTTATAGTCTGTTTCCTTCTGATGTCCGCCTCCGGCCTCTCTAATCTTAATATAACTACAATTATAATTAAAAATATGTAAAAAGGTGTTGTAATACTCAAGTTACTTAATGACAACCCAAGGGCAGAAGGCGAGGAAACAAATTGTGTTTTCTTTAATTATTACAGATTATACATTGAAGAGTTCGGGTAAAAAGCCCAAAGGACGAAAATTGACGAAAGCTGACATCGGTATGCCGCAGGACTTCAAGCATGTGTCGCACGTGGGTTGGGACGAGAACAAAGGTAATCTTTACTACAGTCGACACAGCATTTTATACTATACAATGCTCCGCAGTTTCACCCGCTTAGATACCGTTAACATAAAAGTTTTATTTCACTAAGTTTTTAATTACTTCCGTTCAAATTATTAGATACACACATTCATACATACATAGCATCACGTCTCATTACCATAGGGGTAGGCAGAGACAACATCCTTCCACTTGCCACGATCCTTGCATATCTCCTTCGCTTCTTTCATTCTCATTAAACCTTTCATACAAGTTCGTCGGTTCAGAGTACTCTTGACCTCGCCCTTGATTTGGTCCAGGAACGTTCGCCTTGGTCATCCCCTTCCAACTTTCGCATTCCCTCTTGACTCATAAATCCTTTTTGTCAGTCTCCTTTTGTCCATTCTCTCTACATGCCCAAACCATCTAATAGATAGCATACCTTTCTCAATTTCAGTCACTACGTCTTCTTTTATACCACAACGTTCTCTTATCACACTATTTCAATCCAATCATACTTCTCAACGCTCTCATCTCTATCGCATTTACTTTACACATTCATAATCTAATCAATATACAGATTATACTTTACAACGAATATGTATCTAACTAATACATTTTAAAATAGGTAACCAGTATAGGTATATCGGTGGGTATCATTGGTATCTTTGGAATATGAGCGAACTCCCCAGTCGCAGGCCCAGTTATAAGGGTCGCTACAATTTTCTTTAGATTTACATTTTTCAATACGTTATATCTTCTGAATGGAATGTCCGATTTTAATAATTGAAAAAGTATTTTACAAGTGTTGAAACGCTTATTAATATTATTAAATAGGATAAGGATTAATACTATGATGTTTCTTGTTCATCAATAGTTTCCACAGCGTACTCTTTGACAGATTATTTGTGACTAAGTTTTTCACACCTTGGGTTACATTAGTGCATTATTCTTAGGGATCCCAATTCTTTTGAAAAAGTAATGAAGCTTAGGTCGTTAAGTGAAAATGCAGCTTTCTAATGGTGATTTGTTTTTTAAATCGGTCCAGTAGTTTTTGTTTGAGAACGTTACAAACATGAATACATACAAAACCACAAAAGTTTTTTCTGTTTATAATATTAGTTAAGACGAGTCGTTCGGGAATAAATGTTACTGACAGTAGGAATGTCACTGTGGCCTTCATTAGCACCCTGTCTATTGATTGGTCGTTACGAGTAGCGGTAAGGTATGGACGAGGACTTTTGCAAAACAATGAAAGATTCTTTGAAACTAGGCAACTGAATTCTTTGAAACTGGGCAACTGTTGGGATATACAAAAGTAGAAATCGACTGTATGAATTGTATGCTATAAAGCAATACGACCATCGTGTCGAATTTATAAACTATGTTAGAAATTATTCAAAAACTTTTAAAGCTGTTTGCGTTTTAGCTAAATCTATTCACATTAAAAATAATATTAAAAATTCGAACAATAAAATATTAACCACTTGGAGCATAATTAATAAAGAAACTGGAAAAGTCAAACCACGTGATACCAAGATTGAATTGTGTATTAATGGTTCCATTGTTTCGTCTAATATGGAAATTGCTAGTATTTTTCAAAATTTATTTTGCAACATAGCAATTTCAATGACTTCTGCTGTAGACTCATCGCCAACGGCAGCCCATTCTCTTCTTTCTGAGTATGTCCCCGAGTGCTGTGTTCTTTTTAAATTCAAACATATCTCGCATATTGACATAATCAAAACATTTAAAACACTAAATGTAAAAAACACAGGCGATATATGGGGAATGTCGGTTAAAATTGTTCTTCCAATTATTGACTGTATTAGCCCGCACCTAGCAATCCTTTTCAATAATTGCATAGACTCTGGCATTTTCCCTGACCTTATGAAACATAGTAAAGTCGTGCCTCTGTTTAAATCCGGTAATAAATGTGACCCTGGTAACTATCGTCCTATTTCTGTGTTGCCTACCCTCAGTAAAATTTTTGAAAAGATTTTACTTCACCAACTACTGGATCATTTTAATAGATATAACCTGCTTCATTCTAAGCAATACGGATTCAGAAAGGGTCGCAATACTACAGACGCGGGCGTGTCGCTCATGAAGCATATTTTTGATGCTTGGGAAAGGTCCCAGAATGCACTGGGAATATTCTGTGACCTTTCAAAGGCTTTTGATTGTGTGGAACATAGCACTCTCATCCTTAAATTAACTCATTATGGTGTTAGGGGTGGGGCACTTAATTTGTTGAGTTCCTATCTTCAAGATAGACTACAAAAGGTATTCGTAAATGGCGTAGAGTCGTCGGGATCACTGGTAAGACTGGGTGTCCCACAAGGATCAATACTTGGCCCTTTTCTATTCTTAATATATATAAATGATTTAGCGTACCATGTGAAAGACAAATGTGATATAGTGCTATTTGCTGATGACACGTCTTTGATATTCAAGATTGATAGAAATAAGGAAAATTTCGACGATGTAAATAGTACCCTGTCACATGTCTCACATTGGTTTTCAGTAAATAATTTAATATTAAACTCGGCAAAGACTAAGTATGTTGAATTCACTTTGCCAAATGCAAAAGAAATGTGTACAAACATTCGAATTAATGATATTCCTGTAGAGAAAGTAAAATCTACAGTATTCCTAGGTATAACATTAGATTCTGGGCTTCAGTGGGGCGCCCATATTAAGACTCTGGCAAGTAAACTTAGTTCCGCTGCATTCGCTATTAGAAAAGTTAGACAATACACTGATGTTGAAACTGCTAAAATGGTGTATTTCGCTTACTTTCATAGCATTATGTCTTACGGCATACTGTTATGGGGTAGGGCGGCGGACATTGAAACTATATTTATTTTACAAAAAAGAGCAATACGAGCCATATATCAATTAGGATCTCGTGTTTCTCTAAGAGATAAATTTAAAGAAACATCAATTCTCACAGTACCGTCGCAATATATATTAAATAATATCTTATATATCCGTGATAATATACATTTATTCAGTAAGAAAAGTGAAATACACAATTTTAACACAAGAAATAAAAACAAACTTGTAATTCCATATTTTAGAGTGAAGAAAGTTCAGAAATCATTTGTCGGGTTGAGCATACGCATTTTTAATAAGATACCTCAATCAGTTTTGGATTTGCCTCCGCATAGTTTTAAGAAATATGTCAAAAACATCCTTTTACAAAAGGCATATTATAATGTTGAGGATTATTTAAGCGATAGAAATGTTTGGATTTGATTCCAGTTGCTCACAGAAGCAATATATTACACATTGTAGCATACAAAACTGTCTTTAAAAGAGTAACCGTTGAGTTTCTTGCCGGTTTCTTCTCAGCGGATTCAACTTTCCGAACCGGTGGTAGATTTGTTACCAACGGACAGACCACTGACGATTCAAAAGTGCTTTTTGAGCCTACTTGAATGAAGAATATTTTGATTTGATTTGATTTAATTTGAAAGGATAAAAACGACTATTTTCAGGACCATATTACAATCTATACAGTGTGTCTATTATTACATCGAAACTTTTTATCTTACAAATTAAAAACTTTTATTGTCAAATTCGTTATCGATATGAATCTCTACAATTCTTACGGACATCACTACACCTCTGCATAAGACATGTAAGTGCGAGCGAGATAGACAGATAAATATGATCTGTAACCCGAAGGCTCAGCTAATAATGCGTCAACTATAATATTATAGCGCTGAAGATATACTTAGTTGGAGTCGTTTATCTCGGGAACTATCGAGTCGAATTGAAAAAAAATTTTAGCCACATACAAACTTGAGATTCTATCCTATATATTTCTAATCGTACATATGACCTTAAACTGACCTTATACAAAGATCACCATATTTTACATACACATTACGTAATGGTGACTTTAATTACGTCATATGTTATTTATAGACGTCATATTACGTAACGCGAAGCGAGAAACAATGATAATTTTGATATCACTAGGGCGTAAAGGCTTTTGCTAAATTATACCTTTAATATTGTATAAACATACATCTTTATGCTGTTTGTCTCGGCAGGTTTCGACGTCGACTTGCCGGAGGAGGAGATGAGGTCCTTCTTCAGCAAAGCCGGCATCACTGACACGCAACTGAAAGACCATGCCACGAGGCAGTTCATATACGACTTCATCAACAAAAATGGTGGAATGGACGCCGTCAAAGAAGAACTACATGAGATACCGAAAATAAAAGGTAAAAAGTTTTAAATAAAGCAAAAGGCACAATCGCGTTGGTAGCGTTCGTTCTCTCTCTCTATCTTAGACAATTTGAGGGTATACTAAGAGTAAAAACCGGAAACGTGGTCGCTGACTATAGGCCTCATTCGAAAGCTCAGAGTCACTCAGCGTGCGATGGAGAAGGCTATGCTCGGAATTTCTCTACGCGATCAAATCAGAAATGAGGAGATCCGTAGCAGAACCAAAGTCACCGACATAGACCTAGGAATGGCGAACCTGAATTGGCAATGGGCGGGGCACATAGTCTGACGCACCGATGGACGTTGGGGCCTGAAGGTGCTGTAATGGCGATCCCCCACCGGACGACGCACTGTAGGGAGACCCCCAACAAGGTGGACCGACGATATAAGGAGGGTCGCTGGTAGCCGCTGGAGCCAGGCGGCGCAAGATCTGGCCTTGTGGACGTCATTACGTGAAACCTATGTCCAACAGTAGACATCCATCGGTTGAAGCGACGATGATGACTAAGAGTAAAAATTTGACTGTAGATAAATATTTTGTTCCAGATTCTCCCCGGGGAGCAATGCCGCCGCCTCCGCCCGCTCCCCCCGTACCCTCCCGCACTCCGCACCCCCCCGCACCGCGTAAGTTAACTATACATATACCGGGTGCTTCAAAAACATGTATACACACTTTGAACTTCCATAGAAAATTTATTTACCGTTCTACAAAGTTAAACTTCTAAAAATAGAAAGCTGAAAGTCTAATGTAAATGAAACATAAATAACAAATGTTAATACTGTTCAAATTGGTGACCTGAAGCATCAATACAATTCTGAGTACGAGTCACCACAGATTCTGTACATCGTATCAAAACGACCAATGAAATTTCTCTACACACTGCTTGAATCTCATTCCAAAGAATGTCTAGGTTACGTGGTTTACGTACACCTCATCTTTTACTGTGCCCTACAAGAAGAAATCCAGTGGTGTAAGGTCTGGAGAGCGTGCTGGAAACTCGATTGGCCCCCTGCGTCCTATCCAATGGCCCGACAAATTTTGATCCAGGTAAGCTCGTACGTCCCTGTGATAGTGCGGCGGAGCACCATCTTGTTGAAAATAAAAATCATCATTACCGTATAATGCACGAATGGCAGGAAATATGGAATCAGCAAGCATTGTTAGGTAATTAATACCAGTTACAGTGCCTTCAAATCGAAAAGGTCCAATGAGTCCCCTTGAAGACAAACCGCACCACACATTTACACCAGGCAAATTTACAGCTTTTTCAATTGTAATGTGAGGATTTTCTTCACCCCAGTAAACACAATTGTGCCTATTGACAGTTCCATTAAGTTTGAATTGGGCTTCATCCGACCAAATGATGCTACCCATAAATCCCGGTTCACGTATCACCATCTCCTGAATCCATTCACAAAATTGCAACCTTCGATCTGGATCGTCGTCATTTAGCTGTTGCACCAGCCTTGGAATGTAAACACGATACTTGCCTCTCTTCAGAATGCGTAGCACGCTGCTAGCACTTACATCACTTTCACGTGCCCCTTGCCTTGAAGATTTGTTAGGAGAGCGTTGAAACAGTTCCAAGACTGCCGTTGATGACTCATCACTTGTAGCTGTTCGAGGCCGACCTGAATGACCTTTATGCACATCACACACTGTTCCATGAACTTCGAATTTGTCTCGTATGCGTGTAATTGTTAATCTTGAAGGTGGTTCTGTATCATACTCCCTTCTCCACTGTCTTTGAACTTCATTTACATTCTCAAACTTCCAGTACCACTTAATAACCTGCTTACGTTCTTCAAAACTCAAACGTACGTCCCCCATGTTGATATTCCAAATTCCAACTGATAATATAACATAGAGGGACGATTATGCTGGCACCTGGCGAAGAAATATAACATTAGCCTTGTAGAGCGGGAAAACTACAATAGTTTAAAGTGTGTATACACTTTTTTGAAGCACCCGGTACATACACATTTATCTTCCACAAGATATAATAATGTTGATTTGTTTGCAGCATCTCGCGCTCCGCCCCCACCACCAGCGAGGGCTGTACCTCCACCCCCGCCCCCTCCACTGTCAGTCATTTCCCCAAGAAACCCGCCGCCGCCCAGACCGCACCAACGTGAGTATACATTTTCATATTTCACGTTCAAAAATATAAAGCGGCCACTCTAAGGTCATCAATATTGCCTTTTGTACTAATGATATGTTTTTAAAGTTATGGGAAGGTAAAGCGTTACGGCGCCAGTCTGTCTGGCTTCCCTTTCTCTCACGCTTACAGCAGCTTTTTACTCTCTCACTCTAACCCAGCGCTGACATCGCAGTGTGCGATAGACATATACCATTGACAGTAAGCATATGACGTAAAACTTATCAAAGTTTATTAATATATAGTAATATTAATATACATAAAATTGAAATGATAACCTGAGCTTTTCTGGAGTTAATCAATTTCAAAATATAATAGTTAAAGTTAGATTAGTTTAATAAATTACTTCGGTCTGGTTTACGAATGGCATAGTATAATCATCAAAAACGCCAAACCTTCTCAAATTCATGTCAGGGGACGTCGAAATTACAACTTGTACAAGGTGTTAGGGAACCGCTCCCGAAAACGAAGACAGATGATGGTACTAGTGACACCTTTGATGATGGGACAGAAAAAATCGGACGGACGCATTTAGGAAATTGCATTTTCTAATTTGTCTGAGTCTTGACGGGTGGGAGGCTTCGGCCAAGGCTAATTACCACGATATCAGCAGCCGATGGCGGCGCTCAACTCTATGCGGGGCCAAAGTTTAAAAGGGAGTGACAATACTCATTAACTCAGAATATAATGTCCAATCACTTAATGTTCCCGACATCAATTTACATAAACACATTAACAATAGTAACTAGGAACGCTGCGGCGGGTCGTCACTCAAGAACTAGAGCGCACACGCCGGCTTGTGACAATTGACTCTGTCCTACGCCCATAGATAGATGGCGTCGTGACTATTTGACCCCGACTTATACATTGCTATAAAAAATCATTGTGATTCGTCTTTCAAAAACATGAAGAGACTCAGACTAGGGTATTTCCATAAGTGGTGAGGAGTTCCATAGTCTTACTGAATTGGTAGTGAAGTAGAATTTTGTGTCACAAACAGGGCACTTAAGTAGACTATTTCTACTAGCCCACAGTTCAGCCTCATCCAAGAAACGAAAAGCGCTCTTTTAAACAATTGGGAACACGAAGATTGAAAAAAATACGGGAAAGGACATGTAGATCACGGTGTTGCCTTTTGGAAGCCATTTAAGTTGACTGCGCTATTCAGATATGTGGTCGTACTTTCGCAGACCAGCAATAAAATTAATATATAAAATATTATCAACGTGACGTTTGTTCCATGTAGCTAATATTTTATGTGTGATGTTGCAGCGCCGGCCAGTGCGCCACCTTCGGTTCCGCCGCCGCCACCGCCCTCTGCAGCGCCACCCCCTCCTCCTCCTCCTCCTCCCCCTCTGGCGCCTGCTGCTCCACCGCCACCCCCGATGCCAGTAGACGCGGCAGTCACCACAGACGCCCGCTCCGCCCTCATGGAGAGCATCCGCGGCGGCAACAAGAACTTGAAGGTAACCTTCACTCTTTCTTCAATTATTATCATGTTTAAACGCGATCAACTGCCTCATTGGTCTAGTGCAGTGATTCTCAACCACTGTGGCGCCAAATTTTGCAAATATTTAATAATGTTAATATAATTAAATTATATCATTGAAAAAGAGAAATATTTTTATTATTAATCCCTTAATAAACGTTTAGCTATTATTGTAGTATATATTAGTTTATTTCGTGTATTTAAAATTTTTGTCAAACTATTTATGCAGTGTGTTGTATTAAGTAAATATTTTTGTAGTTTTCTTTGTGTGCCGCCAAATTCTGAAATCTTTCAATATGTGCTGCAACAAAAAAAGGTTGAGAATCACTGGGCTAGTGGTTAATATGTTCGACTACAGACATGAGGTTCTGGGTTCGAGTCCCGGCTCGGGCCAATTCTAAAATCAATATTGCCTTGGAGAGTACGTTAAGCAGTCGGTCCTGCGCCTGATCTCTCTCCGGTCGTGTCGGATTCCCGTCACATCGGACTATGAGAGTGAAGAAATAGAGAGTGCACTTGTGTACTATGCTTGCCAATCTGCAGTGGAGCAGCGTGGTGGGTCTATGCTCTAAAAACCCTCTCTCCTATGAGTGAGAAGGCCTGTGCCCAGCAGTGGGACGTTAATAGGAGTAAAAGTAATTACATTAAACTATAAATTAAATTATTAAGTTTTTAATAGTAAACTAGCAGACTAGACAGACTTCGTTCTGTCAAAAAGATTAGAAATGTGGCAGATTTCAATTTTCGAAATGAAGTTACAGCAGTACTAAATATCTATAGATCTTACATTTTGTGACTATTTGACTATTTAATTGATTTTGAACTTTGTGAAACGGTATTATAGTGCAAATTGACTTTTCGACGTTAGGAGCATACCTACATTGCTTAGACAACAGTGAGTACTGGTAATTTATTATGAACTTTATTGAATAGCAGTAAAGGTCAAATTTTGGTTAGAAAACAGTAAAGGGCTGTTTTTAGGATTGCCTCTGCGATTATTCGAACTTTACTCACCATAAAAACCATCCTTGGACTTCAACGAACATTTAAAAAAAAGAATTAGCAAAATTAGTCCAGGCGTTGTTGAGTTATACGCTTAACAACATATTTTGCGATTCATTTTTATATTATAGATTAAATTAAACCTACATATCAATGAATGGATTGTTTTGGGATTTGACAGTATATAATTACAAATATATTTGAAGTGTTACTTTTTGCATAATAACTTTTTATAAATCGATGGCTGCCTCAAACTCGAGAGCGACTGGACTGATTTGGATAATATTTGTTTTGAATTATTTGTGGAATACCAGGTAAGGTTTAATAGATGAATAAATATGAAAAAAATTCTACCTACCTATCTATCAAACTTTAATCAATCAATCAATTAAATTGAAAAGGCGTTCAGAAATCAAATTAAATTAAAAAGTGAAGTTTTCTTTTTTTATTTTTTGATTTTGAATGTCAATAGTTTGATGTTCGTACTGTCGTTTAGAAATCATATTGAATTTTAAGGAATACTTTTTTTTTGACATTTGACATTGACAACCAACAATTTTTGATCGCAACTACACTATTTGACGGATTTTAGCGAGAATCGGTTCGTTGATTACCAATTCATTTTGTTATGATTAAGTTTTGTTACTAAAGTTGAATCATTCAGCTTTTTTATTTATTCATTATGAGGCGGTATGAAGTTTGCCTGGTCATTATTATTATAGCAAACAATAAATTGGTTCCTCTTAATATAATAATATTGTTTTTATTTTTTCAGCACGTTGAAGTAGGCTCAAAGACGTCACTGAACGACGACAGTAGAAGCAATCTCATGAGTGAGATACGACAAGGTTTCAATCTCAGAGCTGTAAGTGGCCTTGAAAGGATTTTTTTTTAATCAAAAGTGTGTCAAATACGATGCTGTGTAAAAACCTTAGAAGGTACATTATACCTTTCACCAAGTTAGCGCGCTTTCATCATAGACTTTATAATAAGAAGTTAATCTGTACTCAGGTGTAATTACTCTATGTCATTTGTCTAGGGCAATGCGCAAGGCAGGTCATATTAAAAATCAAGTTCAAAAACTAAAAGATATTATTTTTTAAAATACGCCTCCTCAAAAGAAACCCGGTTATAGACTGTATCATCACTTACCATCAGACGAAATTATTCTATCTGTTCTGTTTTCCTGTCACCGCCTTTGCGCACTATATTGTGTACATTCGACAGTTTTCGTAACAACTGTAATCTTGTGTGCAATTCGCACATGCTAGAAGTAAGACCTTCTAAAATTTTGGCGCCCTTGCCACCTCAGGTTGTATCATCACAGTCAAACCTTAATTACCAATTAAAACAACCTCTTACCGGGTAAACGCGATACCATCTTAGCCTGTATCATCAATTGCCATCCCACGTTAAATTTTATCAATTTATTTGTTTTTAGTTTCATCGCTATTTTGCTTCACCCTTTTTATTTCATCACTTTTGTTTCATCGTTTCCATTTGATCGCTTTTTTGTTTCATCGTTTTTGATTCAACGGCTTTTTGGATTCATCGTTTCCATTTCAACGTTTTTTTTCTTCATCGTTTCCATTTCATAGCTTTTTTTCTTCATCGTTTCTGTTTCATCGCTATTTCGTTTCATCGTTTCCATTTGATCGCTTTTTTGTTTTATCGTTTCTGATTCAACGGCTTTTTGCTTCATCGTTTCCGATTCATCGTTTTTTGGATTCATCGTTTCCATTTCAACGCTTTTTTTCTTCATCGTTTCCATTTGATCGCTTTTTTGTTTCATCATCTCTTATTAGTTGCCTTTTTGCTTCATCGTTTCCGTTACATCGCTTTTACGTTTAATCGTTTTTATTTGATCGGTTTTTTGTTTCATCTTTTGTACGTTTTGTCGTTTCCATTTCATTGCTTTTTCCCTTTAATAGTTTCCGTATCATATCTTTTTCAAATCACAACGATGCTAAAATTTCATTTCAAAATAAATAATATTATTTTAAATCTATCTTATATGTAAGTAAAGTGTGATTGAATACAGTAACGATACGAAAGATAACAAACGAAAGACACGCACACTCACCTCGCGTAACCAAATACTAAGAAGCTTCACTGCTGAAAAAGTGGGACGTTAATAGGATTCTCACCTTCTTACCAGGTACGACGATCGGATAGTAAGACAGGGGATGAGAAGAGCAGTAATGTCTCTGAGCCTAGTGGCTTAGCCGGAGCCCTGGCCAGGGCCCTGGAGGAGAGGAAACGGGCGATACACTCCGACAGCGACGAGGACGACAGCGATGAAGATTCCACAAGCGACGGCGAATGGGATATCAACTGATAACATCAAAATAGTATATTACGCACCCAGGGAGAAAAATAGCACCTTCTCGACTGCGAAGTTTACAAAATAACTGGTGAGGATGCTCTATTTTTGTTCTGCGATGCGTATACGATTTTTTCTTATACTGGTTTTAAAATTTCGCCTTTGAGTTGACTTTTATTCGATAATATATATGTGTACGCGCCAGTGAAATGTAACCAGGAGAGAACGAGGCACTTTTTCCCCGCATACAGGGACTATAAAGCAAAACTTTCTTCCCGTAATAAGAAAAATCCTATTTCAACATGTCCTTAAGTGTTTTTATATTAATTTTTTCTATTAATTATGCACAAAAACTAAAATGAAACTACCCTCTTTTAGTTTAAAAAAAAATTGGTTTTGTGATAATTATAATAGTAAAAACGTCGTTCAAATGTCCTTACTAGTTATAAAAGCAAACAATTGTGTGTATACGCACGATAGAAGTTATACTTCTACGACGTTATTAAGAAAATAAGGTTACATTATATTATTTCTACCGCCATATTAGTAAAGAAGTTATACTTCTATGGCGATAAATATAATATATTGTGTTTATAAATACAAACAAACTTATGACCGTCTTAATTCAATTAGTTTTAATGAAATATGCACATTGACATTATTATTTCAAAATACATATAATACTTGTAAGTCTATTCACATGAGAAGCTATGCTTCTATGGCATTATTGAGAAAATATGTTTTATGATTTTATCAAATTAATTGAGATATATTTTGATCTAATTTATTACAAAATAGATAAGTATATATTCTTGTAAAAAACAAGAAGTAACACTTCTATGGCATTATCAAGAAAATAATTTACGTTTTTTAGAAGACACATGATGAATGATTTGATGATGAATACAATTTATTCGATTTCAATAATTTGATTTGGCATTTGATTAGTGTAGTTCGAAAGAAGTTGTACTTCTATAGCGTTATAACATTCATAATGTTTTTACCAATACATACAACCGACTTAAATTACGTTTATTATATGACCTACCTGATTTATTATAAAAAATAAATACTTTTGTAAATCGACGCTTTCAAGAAGTCACGCTTCTTTGACGTTATTGGCAAAATAATTGACGCGTATTCGATAACACTACTGATAATTTTAATACAATTTATTTATATTAATTATTATTATTTGATTTTTAAATCATTATATAGTACGAAAGAAGTTACACTTTTGTGGTGTTAATGAGAAATAATATTCACACGTACAACATTTATTTAATTAATATTGACCATTTTAATATTTCTTATTCAAATTGATTAATCATAATAACTGACATTAATTTGATTTGACATTTTTATAAATCATTATGTAGTATGAAAGAAGTTATGCTTCTGTGGCGTTCATGAGAATTTACACAAATGACACAAATGCAAGATCTTCGTACCATTTATTTTATTTGATAATAAAATAAGATTAATATTGACATTCCTGAGTTTTTATATAAAAAAAAATAATAAAAACAACAGTCCTTCTACTCATATATGTTATTTGGATTTTCAATAAATATGACCACATAAGAAGTTATACTTCTATGGCAGTTTCTCCACGGATTTTCAATTGATTTATAAAAAATCTTATATACTTGAAAGCCATGATGGCCTAGTGGTGAAACGCGTGGATTTTCATTTAGAAAAGTTTTGGATTCAAATCCAAAGCAAGCACCGTTAAGTTTCCTTTTATAAAAAGAAAAATATGTGCTTGATTGTACATTTTGAATCCATAATTGCGCTTTTCGGTTATGAAAACCATATTGAGGAAATATGCATGTTTTGGGAATATGCCCAGCAGTGGGACGTCCATACCCTGTCACTTTCTCATTTTAATTATATATTAATAATATCTCATACTGTTGTGAAACTGTTCAATATTAGCGACTTCATTGTGGAAGTAGCCCAGCAGTGGGACTTACATGCTAAGCCACTTACCTTTTTATATAGACTTGACATCATTAATTCAATTCAAACAAATTAGTTTTACGTAGGTAGTAGAAGTACTGCTTCTTTAATATATCTACGTAAGAAGTTATACTTCTCTGGCGTTATTGAGAAAACATATTAAATCGAGTATTTTCTGAGCAAATGTAATGTTTTGAATGGTAAATTATTCCAAATGCTTCAGTAGAAGTATAACTTCAAATCACTTGAACGAAGTCTTGTGGCCTAACTTAGTGTTAATGCTAAATGTGGATAAAGCCATAGGGTAAAACTAGTCTGTATTATACTAGTGTGAGAATAGTTATAGATAGACTCAGCCACTTGTGCTTACGGCGTCGTTTGTGCCTTAATTTGTACAGTCGGTGACTAGTTTGTAACGAGTTGTAGACCGGCAAGTGACTATCACATTACTAGTACACAGCTTCATTCATACATTTGTCCTACAGCAGTTTGTCCATTTTATAAATTATATAACGGACTGACGTAATGACTCCAAAAATATAATATTTCCATTATTAAGAATTGTTTGAAAATCGATTTAGATAATCGATTATTAAATTACAAAAAAATATATTTTTATTTTGAAATTTTAGTGAATTTGAATTATTTCAGTAAATAGCAAAAAAAATTGTTTTATGACAGATTCAAAAAGTCGAGTATTCCTATTATCGATTACTAACCGTTTGATAAAAAAAAAATCGAGTTAGAAAATCGATTCTTTAAGTGTTAAAATTTTTTAGTAATTATGTCAATTATCTAATTAAACAATAATAAAAAGGAATAATTACTAAAAACGTTACGATTATCGATATGTTTACTAACGGTTTCATATGAAAAATCGATTAATGAATTTCTGAAAATATAATTTTATTCCGTTTTTTCAATTATTTATATTAAATTTTATATATAAAATTATTATATTTTTATTCTAAGTACACCACAGATAATAAAAAATACCTTTTTTAATAAGAGACAGTCTTCCCAAACAGTCTATATAAGAGGACATCACTCATGGACTAAACAACCATAGACAACATTTTTATGTGGTTTATTGGACGCACGATACAAATGAAACAGCTTAAGCTAGCCATGGGCCCTTTTCGCTTTACCCCCCACTTCACAGCTTGCTGTAATACGACATGCGATAAATAGAGAGTCTTATAAATAACGGGCGGTTGAAATAAGTTTTTTAATAAAGAAACATGCAAACGTCTAATTTATAAAATGGAAAACTCTCATACCGCCTTATTAGAGTATTGTCATCGCTTAATTATTTATTTTTCTATGGTAAATATAGTAAGCATAATTTTAAGTAATCACTTGGCTAGAGTATCAATATTATTTGTAACTTATTTTCATTATATTGTATTATTTAGAATTGTGAATTGATAATTTTAAAAATTGACATCCAATTTGAATGCAATGTAACGGTAACACTATCTTAATGTATTGCTCAAGTTATTAATAATTTTAAAGTAAATATCTTTATAAATAATGGATTAACGATTATGGGTGGGCAACTATTATTTCTACAATAAACTTTGAGAAAAACCATAATTTAATTTGCAGCAATAATACTGTTGTTTTTAAATATCAAATCCAATTTAGTTAAACCTGTAATATAGTCTAATAAACAGATAGTGATTTCCATGAAAAATTTACGAAGCGTTGGTTCTTAAGTAACAAATTTCTTGTCTTTTCTTGTCTATGAAAAATTTTAGAGGTTACCAGATCAGCATGTTTCCATCTTGGACTGTGTTATCACTTACCGTCAGGTGAAATCTCAGTCACGCATTGATCTGTCAGCAATGAAAGGAATTTAGAGTCCAGATTGTCTCAGACTGTTAAAATAATCTTTCTATGAGAAAACTTATATTCATATATAAAAAAACCTTTTGTTTTAATTTAAAAAGTTAATATTATATAATTTCCTTTTTTTATTAATTATTTTAAAACTAATTTTTGTATTAGTAAAAGTATTTTTAGTCTATGGTAATATGTTATTTAACTAAGGGATCAATTCTTCTTTCTGTATATGTTTTGTATAAATTGTCAAATATATTACATATTTAAGTTTTTAAAAATTAGCTTTTAATATTATTTCATTGTTATAATTGTATTAATTTAATTCATGTTTTATCGGTTCTTATAACGAGTATGTATATGTGTAAATAGTAATTTTATAATTGACTGAACAGGTGACGTACGAAAAACATTTTACACAATTTACTCTGTGAACCTCTTACAGAGTAATTATATGTTATGCATATAGTAATGTAACTAATTATGTGGCATTTCCTCCAGTACTTTTACTTACAGCTGCTACATAATTATATTGATAAAAAGTAAAACAATTGTGTTCTGATAAAAGCATAACCCTGTTGAGTCCCCTTGTTTTAAACCGGCCTGGGTTCTAGCCCTTTTAAAATGTTGATGCTACCAAATAACTTTTTTTAAATATACACCTGAATACTAATAATTTCCTAGGTACACAAATAAATATTAGTTTCGCATTTAAATTTGGACTTTGTAAGCCCTAATCTGTGCCCAATTAATATTGATTTTTTAAAAATCCATGTAAAACACTTAATACGCATATTGTTATTATAATCCTAGCATTTAAAATTTAGTTATTGTAAATAAGACGTGAACCTATTTTTATAACATTGACGTATAATATTTTGTATTGTTAATGTCTATTTAGGATGAAGTAGGAGCGGTGTGACTAATGAAGCAATGTTTATAACAATTGTAACACTTACATGTTGACTAAATAAATAAGTAATAATTTCTGTTGTGTTTTATTTTCGAATAATTATAATAAATGTTCCGCTTTATGGAAGCACTAAAAATAGCACAAATTTAAAACAATCGTTACTGTGTAAAAATGGCGCCCGCGATCTATTAATCTGTATGAAAACTCTTTTATTACTCTGTACAATATTGGCGCCATTTCATTATTAAATAACTTCTTATATTGGTTATTTATTTATTTTTAAGTATATGAACGGCTTATTATTGTCTTTTTAAGACCATTAAAGCTATATTAGGCGGAGTTCTCTTGCGCATTTACAATGTAATATGTCAGTGAACGAGTTCTCTTTAAAAGTTAAAGCGAATTATTTGACTTATATTACGTCGTAAATACAAAACATGCGACGACGCTATTAAATGTGGCCTTTTAATTAGTCCTAAACTGTCATTGAAAGCGTTTACTTTTTTATTTTTTCAACATGGCCCTTGATAATCAGAAGTTACAAATAAATTGCAGTCCGATACTAGATATGAAAATCCATCAGGTAGATTACCTCTTGCCAGGTTGTAATGTAATAATTAGGATAGTGTCTTCAATAAATATTATAGATCGAATTCTCATATTGTATCAGCTAGCCGTCGTAAAACAGCAGTCATCTCTCCGGGCCGGAACTGTGGTCGGTGGGTATTATCTGAATTACAGACTAGATCTTACCATAGACTAACCACAAAGTTCACAGATACATAACACACGTAACAGCGCTGCTATCTTAAACCGCATGAATCACTAATTTACCAGGATTTACAATAATTTCAGCAGTAATCATATAAAAGGGCAACATGATTGTTCAGAATAAGGACACATGACGTAGTTATCAGAACTTCTAAAAGGTGGCGTTTTTTTCTGTATTCCACAGATATACGTAGAACATTAATGAAGGTTTATACTTACATTTAAATCAAGGCAGAGCAGGTCTGGGCAAAGGGCGTGAAGCATTGTATATATTATTATTAAAAACACAAAGGTTTTCTAGAAGATTTTTTGAAGGAATTTCGTTTTTATTTCAATCATAGAAGCAGTTCTTAATTTAAATAAAATTTTAATCTTCTCAAAATCTGCAAAACTTTACGAATTTAGTTAATTTGGTATATTTTTTTTTCTATTTATTAATTACTAGCACTAACTACCACAAACTATACTTAAACTTAGAAAAAAAAACAGTTTGGCCCGAGGTCAAAACGTTTGCCCATTCTTGATGTAGAGGGAATAAAAAAAAACAAAAAGGCCATGTCACTTAGTTATACTTTTTATTAATCAATCTTTTTTTATATTACTCCCATCTTGGGTATAATATAAAATAGAAACACAACAGACACCCACAAGATTATGAATATTGAATGAAAAAAATGCATAATGAATAAGCAACCGCATTATCTAACATAGAATCTTATTTTGTACTCGTATCACTACCTTTACCGAGTTCGCTATCACAATGGTTTATAAAACAAGCTATCTATGCTAAAGAAAATATACTATAGTAATTTTAAGATAAATTACACAAACAGAGTTTGAACGTGATAAAAAATATACCTAGTCTCAAATGTTTTACGCAAACTTAAGCTATAGACTATAAAATAACTAATAAATTGAACAATATTTGAATTCTCAAATGTAAACTCTATATATGGATATTTAAGTAACTCAATATATATTTTTTCCTTTACTTTTATATTTATCCCACCGCTTTTCATGGTCACAGATAAAGAAACAATTGGGGAATTATATTAAAATCTGAATAATTCTCGTGTCAGTGTTTGTTGTCTCTGATAGGTTTTTTTTTTATGTATTCAACTGGTCTGAGAACTGGTTGTTTTAATCAATCGAAGTTAATGGAAGAAATTATGAAAATCAAACAATTGAAACAAGATTTATTACCGAAATAGCACAAAATCTACGTGTAACATACAATATTTTACTATACTCTGGTTTAAATTACGTCTGTAGTGGCGTCGATTCTGTCGTGACTTACTCTAAACTAAATCTATCTATCTCTTATTTAAATACGCCCCACTGAAATTCTAATGTTGTGGGAATATGGGAACGTGTTCTTAGTGTGTGTCTACATCGGGAAATCTGAATTAGAATTCGATCCAATATATAGCTTGAAGTCAGTGAAAATTTTTAAATGTCATTAACAAGGATTCTTGTCCCAAAGTCTAATTTTAGTTTAGAGAAGCGCTATCCAAATCGACACCAATAACTATTTCTACTATTTTTAAGTAAATCTAATAGATAGAATGAAAACTCATATAGTAATGGTATTTTACAATATGGCAGCTTCATAGCCGGCGGAAGAGTATATATTTACACATGATTGCTGGATAAACTATTCCTAATAAATATATAATGACACTTTCACGAAGAAGTCCGTACGGACCTCTCTTTGGCCTCATAACATATATCAATTTCCAAAAAAAAAAAATCACAAAAACAGTAAAAATGCAGCAAACACAATGTAACTTTTGAACAGATATTTAAATCAACGAAAAGATAAAGAAATCTCTAAACAATTATAACTGTAAAAATCATCGAAAAGAAAATCATAAAATAAATTTCTACTTTAATATTACGAAAGTAATTAGTTTCGTTCGTTTGCATAGAATAAGTACGTAAGCTATACGCTCGCACACAAACGATTACACATAGAAATACACGAATACATTCAAAAGAATTCGTAACACAATAAACACGTGCACGAATTCATACACACTTACATGCATTCATACACACTTTCACGAATTCATACACATCTACACGTAATCATACACATATTCGCGTATTCATGGAGCTGTACACGCAACCATACGAATTGTTTACGTGTTCATACGCACTTACACACACCCATACACACATTCACGCACTCATACACACATTGACGGAATTATGCACACATATGCATATTAATATATCAGGTATACATATCATACGCGCGAGCATGCACCGTCTCAAGTGCACATTTACAAACACAAATATACACAACTGTATCAATATTGTTAACACATTTTGACCGGAAGACGAGTAAAATCGTCTTTACTTATCAACTAGAGAGACGACAAAAGTAGTTTTAAATGCACTATAATTGGAACCCAGGATAAAAGTAAACACGGGCGTTACGGGGAAATGATTAAAGGATTGGGGGCCCAATTGAGAGAAAATAACCCGATCTTATTATGTTCTTATGGCCCTTTATACAGCTTTGCATTAATAGCAATAATTATGCCAATGCGATTATGAAAATTACACTGGCATACAAATAAAATGTCTGTACAACAGGTGCCACCTATCTACGGGCATGTTTTTCGACTCGCTGAATACGAATTTCAAGTCAGTTTTGGCCATCCAGGCTTCAATTTCAAGTGAATTGCAAAAAAATTGCCACCGTCACTTCACATCAATATAGGTCTCATAAAACAATACGTCATAGTTCAGGTCAAGGATGGTGATGGTTTTCAGTACTTGAGAGAAAAGTTTTCAGCGACAAAGGTAAGGCAAGTAGCAGCACTCCAATGTGACGGGAATCCGACACGACCGGAGAGAGATCAGGCGCAGGACCGACGGCTTAACGTGCTCTCCAAGGCATGGGGGTGGGTCACACCGCCAACTTCCCAACTTCGGGCAAATATTGAAAAAATCTTAATAGAAAACTCAAATTGATTTTTGATTTGGCCCGACCCGGGACTTGAACCCAGGACCTGATGTCTGTAGTCGAAAATACTAACCACTAGACCAATGAGGCAGTTTTTCCAGCGATAAGTGATGCCAAATTAAAAGAGGGTTTTTTAATGGACCCCAAATTAGAACTCCATTTCAGATAAAATGAATGATATAAAGAGAACAGCTTGGGTAAGTTTCAAGAATGTGCGTCATAACTTTTTAGGAAATAAAAGTGAAAATTACTGGACAATAGCTAATGTCCTGTAATTTTGGCATCACTTATCGCCGAAAACTTTTAGTATTGAAAACAATCAACATCCGTGTCCAGAGCTTTGACATATTGTCTATATGAGACCAAGTTCACAACGCTACAAGCAAATAAAACAAACATTAGAAGTATGGATATTATCAACTAAATTGTTAGTGATAACGACATAAAAACACATTACTCTAGCGTGCCTACTTGTGTATTCACACATGACAGCTTTTGTGTTGTATAATCTGTGTAAATACACCTCATACAGTATATTTGTATGATCTGTGTCATTTACCTTTAATTGGCTGAAGCAAAAAAACATAATGTATCTTTTACTAGTATTATGAATTCTTATCTTGCTAAACTTGAGAAAAGATTGATCTCCATAAAAAGCTCAATCCCTCATATCCCACTAGGTTTCTTTCACATGTGCTTTTCCAAGATATTGTGTAACTTTATAATAAATCTGGTTCAAACATTTAGTAGTAAAAACTGAACAGGCAGATTGACTATGAGTTATTTTTCCATTTCAAAAATATTAAATAACATTTACAATAAACTAATTAGTTAGCAAAATGTCAGTTAAATCTATATAATCACTTGTATATTAAAATATACTCACTAACTTACTATTCACCAATCGATAAAATGAAATGGAATTGATATTCAATCGTCAATAGTTATGACTGTGTAGATATTATCATCGCACCCCACTGACTCCTCGTCGGTTACAACCATTACACTACCACTTGAACTATTTTTATCACCATCTTCTTGGGATTTGTCTTCCTTCTTCTTTAACAATGACAGAACGTCTGATATGATGGGGGTGTGCGCCATCGCATGCACCTTTTGTTCGTGTATATCTATAGAGTTCTGGCTGTCTTCATCTTGAGATACCATTTCAGGCATAATGTCACCTTCTACTTCCACTTCCATCTCCTCCTCCTCTCCTTCTTCTTCTTCATATCCGTAATACTTCTCATCGTCCTGTTCGTCTTTTGGTATGTAGGTATTAATAAGTTCAATCAAATCGGCATCACTGGTAAACACTTTTGATGGGTCTGCATCTTCTTTATCACAAACGTGTTGAGAGAACAATTTCAAAGAAGTGAAGTACTTGAGACATTGCTGGCATTGGTTTTGCAAGTGCGCCCGGTAGTGGTTGTGCAAGTTCGGAAAGTCTTCGTGGCACACAACACACCTTTCGGGCATCACAACAGCTCTGTAGTGCAGCTTATGAGAAGCCTTATGCACCCCCTTCATGTGCCTCATAAACGGCCCATACGTCACAAATTTTTCACCACATTTCCGACACTTTATCGGTTTCTTCTTGTACTTCCTACTTCTATGGGAGAAGGCGTGAATGTTAAATGCATCTATGGTCTTAAACTTGAGGGGACAGAAACGGCACGATATAGATCCGGAGCCTTTGTGAATCATATCGTGTTTTCGTTTAGAGCTCTTCTTAGTTATAGGTTTGAAGCAGAAGGTGCATTCCTCGTAAACTGTACGAACGCCACTTGTGGTACTCTCGGTAACTTCTTCTTCGCTGTCGACTGCGCATAAATGATTATCGTAGTCCACCCTCGAGTAGAAATATTCTCCGCATTTTTTGCATCTATTTTCTTCATGGTAACCTAAATGTTTGTGTAAATTGAAGAATGTCTTGTGACATATGTTACATTTCTCTTCGATGGATTCTTTGGGCAATATGATCCACTCCTTATCGTCGCCGTGAACGTCTCTCATGTGATATATCATTTCTCTGAATGCAACAAAAGTCTCATCGCAATGGTCGCATTTTGTCGGATTGTCAACGTTTAGTTGAGCAAAGTGGTGATTTTTGTGTTTTCTGTACACTGTCATGGTGTTAAACTTTTTGTTGCAATATAGGCAGCCGTAGTAACCGACAGTGCGATGATAGATTTTGTGAGTAGTAAGAGCGTATTCGTTCTCGAATACTCTGAAACAGTAGTCGCATACGAAATCCTTTTTCCCTTCGGAAGCCTCTTTGAATATCTTAATGCCGTGTTGAGTGCGCAAATGACAGTCCAATTTCACTTGTAAATGAAAAGCTTTGTAGCATATATGGCACTTTACTTTTTTAGGATAGATTTCGGTGTCACCCACGAGTTTCTTCTTTTCGCAGCTGAATGTCAAATGGCCTTCTAAGAACCGGAGAGTGCTGAAGAACTCGAAGCAGTAGTTGCATCTAAGAGAGTTGTGGTAATCTATGTGCCTTTCGTAGTTGCCTTTGCTAGCGAGGACTTTGTAACATATAGAGCATTGGAGGTCTTTGAGCGGGCCATCGAGGGTTCGGGGCCCTCGTTCTGCGATCCAGGTCTCGTTGATGCCATGAGCGTCCCTCAAATGATAGTGCAAGTCGTAGCCTCGCATGAAGGTCTCCTCGCAGTTGGGACACTTCAACGGTTCATCTATATACTTTTGAGTCAGATGACCTTTAATGTGAATCCTATGGCTCTTCAGAGAGATGGTGTTCTTCCCGCAGAATTTGCATTTGAAAAATTCTGGTTTTCTCAGATGAGCCTCTTCGTGATGTTGCAATCTGCGTTCATCTAAGAAAACTTTGGCGCACAGTTTACAGGAGTAATAGTTGGTAGGCGGTGCATCGGGATCCTCCTTTATCATCTTACTCTCTGGATGGGTTCTCCGCAGATGTCGGATGAGTTTGGCTAAATCTGGATAGTACCGCTCGCAAATAGGACATTTCACTTTATCCTTTCTCAGTTTCTCGATCCTCTTTTTATGGGATTGATGGTCAAAGTTATGGCCTTTGACATGTCTCCTGAAGTAGTCTTCTACTATAAATCCCTTTCCGCAAATGTGACACTTGAAAGGTCCGTTTTCGTCTTCGAAATGTGCTCTAGTGTGAATCTCTAATCTTCGTTTGTTTGTGAATGTAACGTTACAGATGTCACACTCGTGGCGAGCACCATACAGGGAGGTTTTTGAATTATGCCAAATTACATGGTGTTTGAGAGAGTTTTCTGAATCGCACACTTTACCACAAAGATGACAAGTGTGAGTGCCGTCGAATTTATTTCTATCTGCCGAATTTGGCATAACACTTCCCACAACAGTGTTGGCACTTTCACCCCTTTTAAAGTGTATGGCCATATGGGAGAGGTAAACTTTGCGGTGTTGGAAAACTCTCTTACAAATAGAGCATTCGTAGTCCTTATTTTTGAAACGCGTTTGTTTGTGGAAATTCATATGGGCTTGTGCAGCTCGTAAATGTTTGCTTTTCCGGTTGCATATGGTGCAAGTGAGAAACTTCGGATCCAAGTTTGTATCGTTATAGTGCTGACGCATGTGCAGCTTGTAGTGACATTGGAAACGAAAAGTCTGCAACAAGCAGAGGCAATTTAATATATACTAGAAGTATCCAAAATTTATTTGCCGGCCTAAGCATATTTAATAAGAAATCAATATCAATATTGGATATATATCTGGACATAAGTTCAAGTAAAAATTATAGAGGACTCCATAATCGGGTTATAATCAAATTCTATATAAATTTAATCAATTCACACGTAAACTGACATTAATGTAGTAACCTTAAGGCATTTTCCGAAACGGTTATATCCAATTCAAATGACAAACTAGACGATTCAAAAGAACTTGTTAAGCTTGTACGGATATTTTATATTTCAAAAATTAAATCAGAAAAAAATTTCACTCACCTCTTTGCAAACGAAGCACTCCAACTGCTTCTCAATATTGTTCCCAACATTCTTATGCCAGTTGACGTGCCTCTTGAGAGAGATCAAAGTGGGCAGTGTCTTCGTGCAAACTGGGCAAGTGAAGCCGCTCAAGCTGACAAGGGGCGCACCATCCGCGGAGACCTCACCAAAGCCGTTGTGACTCTGGAGGTCATCCAGGGGTTCCGCTTTCGTCACAACGACTTCACAAAAATCCGCCAAATCAGCTGATGGTACAACGATTTTCTTCGATGTTGGCGGTTGATGGAGACGATGTACCAATTTGATGTGATTAGCCAATCCACTGCAACTCTTAAACTGTTCACAGCACTCTTTACAAGTGTACAAGTTCCTCGGTTTGATATTTGCTGATATGTGCTTTTGGTTGTGCTCGTTGATGGCACTCACTTTCATTTCAATATCACATATTAGGCAACGGACGGAGCAATCTTTCAAGTTTATCTTTGCTCGTTTCGTCCCTGAAGTCATGTTGTGTTTTGTCCGTTTGTGTTGGAGAAGGAGTCTTTTATAGGAGAACTGCTTCTCACAAATGTCACAGGTGTTATCCTCCTCGCCTTCATCTTGACTAGATTCAGACTCATCTGTCTGGTTGGCAGAGCGATTTAGTTTTACAAGTTTACTCTCAGGTCTCTCGGTTTTAATATCACCAATCATATGTTTAATTTCGTGAGAGTCTAAAGCTTTTTTGTATTTGAAGCCTTTGTCACAATATTTACATTTCAGAGGTCCGTTAGAAATGTAGGAATTGTATTCAGAATGTACAGAAACTGAATCGTCCATAGTGCTTTCTCTGTAATAAAATGATTCCATTGAAATAGTGCATGTACCGTTTATATATTTGAATTCTTCAATAAAAATATTGAAAATTTTTTACAGGAAAAGAACGAGATCTAAAAAATTATATGGATATATAATTTTTTTTACAAAATTAACATTTGGCATCCATATTTAATCACCAAAAAGTTTATTAAGCTTTCATAGATTTAGAAAAGGCTTATGATCGAGTGGTGAGGAATGAGCTGTGGTCAACATTATCTACGTATGGGGTGAGTGGTTGTCTGATTCAAGCATTGAAGTCTCTCTATGAGGGTTCTTGTGTCAGAATAAACGGGGCGTAGACGGAGTGGTTTCCTGTCGAAAGAGGTGTTCTACAGGTATGTCTTGCGTCACCATGGCTGTTCAACCTATTCATGGATAACTGTTTGACAGATTTAAGAGAAAGTATGTATGGGTTAAGATTGAATGAAATACTCATCAAATGTTTACTCTACGCTGATGATCAAGTAATACTTGCGTCATCCGCTAATGAGCTACAGGAGATGCTAAATATTATGAATGAAGCTTTGAAAGGGAAAGGAATGAAAGTGAATGTAAACAAAACGGAAGTTATGCTTTTTGAAAGATTTGAATCTATGATGAATGGCAATATTTTGAGAGATGGAGAACAAGTGGAAGAGGTGAAAGAATTTGTATACTTGGGATCTAAATTTACAAAAGATCGTACATGTGAAAGTGATATTGAAAGGAGAGTGAATGCAGGGAATATGGTAAATGGTGCTCTGCACGCCTTTATGAATAGCCAGGTGTCTCAAAGGGCCAGACTGGCTGTGCATGCTGGAGTGTGGGTGCTAACACTTATGTATGGTAGTGAAAGTTGGGTATGGCAGAAGAATCACAAAAGTAAAATGAATACGGTAGAGATGAGAGCGTTGAGAAGTATGAGTGGATTAAAACTGAGTGACAGAGTAAGAAATAGTGTGATAAGAGAACATTGTAGTATAAAAGAAGACGTGAGTGACTAAAATTGAAAAAAATACGCTTAGATGGTTTGGGCATGTAGAGAGAATCAATGAAAGGAGACTGACAAAACGGATTAAGGAGTCAAGAGTGAATGCGAAAGTTGGAAGGGGAAGACCAAGGCGAACGTTCCTGGACCTAATCCAAAGAGTATACCGACGAACTTGTATTAAAGGTTTAATGAGAATGAAAGAAGCGAAGGAGATATGCAAGGATCGTGGCAAATGGCAGAACGTGGTCTCTACCTACCCCTATCGGAATGAGGCGTGATGCTGTGTATGTATGTATACATATTTCTTGAACGATTTAGACGATTACTAACGAGATCCTAACGAGATCGAAGTATATTCACCTAAAAAGCACCACTTCCTCTAAGATCTTCCAAAATATTCGGCAGAGTGACTTTAAATGCGAGACATTTAATAAGATTGGCGAAAAGTACAAACAGTACATAATACACAATCATTAATTTAAATGTACTACTGAAACCTAAAAATGCCCGGCAACTAATTATTTAACCAAAATTAAATAAGTTTCACTTCAGATTGATTTAAGGCATTACGTAACAACTGCTTTCGATGATAGAGCAGCAGTGAACGGGGTTTAGGTCCTAATTATCGATTTATTCGAAGAACCTAATAAGTAGGGATATTTTGGGGCTATTTTTGCAATGTCTTTGCAAAATAATACACAAGATGAACTCTATCGATAATATATAAAGGAAGGATCATGAAACCCTAACTTCATTCATCATCGAAGTCTGACAAAATATAGAATATACTATAAACAGAATTTATTTTGTCACAGTACCTTGATTCGTCATCAACGAAGTCGTCGTCGTCATCAAGCTTATTGGACATATGTGCAGTGAGATGGCTTATCAGCACTTCCTGAGAGGGTAATATCTTACTGCACATGCGACATTGGAAGCCGTCTTTCGCATCCTTCTCCGGCGGTACTTTAGTAGGAGTTACGGGAAAAAAATGAGCTTTGAGATGGAGAAAATAAGAAGCCTTCTTCGTTATAAGCTTCTGGCAAACGAGACACTGAAAGTCTACAGCGTCGTACTTTTTGGGGCAAGAGTTGAAATGAGCACTGTGAAGGTAGTAATCTTCGAATGGCTCGTTACAATAGAAACATGGCACCAATATTTTCCCATTTTCATTGACCGGGAACTTCTCCCTCTTTAGTACCGCTGCGTGAACTACCCTCATGTGTTTCTCTAGGTTCTCTATCGTCTTAAACTTGGTCGTGCACATTTCGCAGTCAATTTTACCATCAGGCTTACACGCCGCATCAATCGGCTCCAGGGAAACCAGTAGCTCTTTCTGTGGAGACTTCCCACAAATGTCGTAATGCCGTTTGAGCATTATATTAAGTTTGAACGTTTTCCCACATTTATCGCAATTGAGTTTATCGTCATCGTCTTTGGCGTCCCTCATCTCTGTGGGTATTTCAATTTTTTTGTATTTCGGCTTTTCAATTTGCATCTCTTGATTGTACTTTCGTTTATGACATTTCATATGCGCCGATAGACTTTTCGACGATCTGAACGATTTAGTACATTGTTTACATTTATGTTGCAACGGCTCATCCGAGTCGGTTTCTGCAGAATAAAGTGATGCATTGTTATCATCGTAGTCGGAATCTGAGGTTGCTGACATCCGTGGTTTTTTCTGAGACATTCGTAATTCATCAACGCGTTTTGAGCTTCCTGGCTTATAGTCGCGGAAGTGACTACTAGTTGACACATTGTCAATGCTGTCTCTACTTCGTTTTCTGTTTCGATTAAGAGGGTTAGTTTGACTCTCAGATGACGATGGCTTTGAAATTTCAGTGTGACTTGAAAACGCCGAGTCGCTGCTCTGTCTATTTTGCGGCGGTGGACTGGGACTAAAGTCTAAGAACAGTATTGATTATAAAATTAAATTATTGAAAAGTCACAAATTGGCAAAAACTTGATCTAAATCTTACCTGAAGGTGCAATATAATTGCGCCTTAGTTCTTGATCAGATCGTTCACATTGTTGTTTGAAAATATGTGCACTGCTAAGCTTTTGTATGCATTCGCTACAAATCTTATCTGGAAGCCCGTCGCCGTCATATATCTATCAAACAAAAAATAGTACTAAAGGCCAAAAACATAATTATTGTTTATAAACATACACACATTGTTGGCCATTCACATAGAAATTGATAATGAAAAACCTTAATATGGGTCTTAAAATCCAATTGTTGTTTTCAAGTCCACTCCCACCTATTATCCATTTAATGACACAAAAAAGTGTAAACGAAAGTGTAACTAAATATAGAAATCAGCCATCCCTGTCCTTTTAAGCAGATAACTTCGTCATCCATTAAAATCTTTCATATTGATATTTAATTAAATTTTATCGTTATAAAACTCTGATAAAAAAATTCGTTCACAGTGATATCTATCTTTCATCATCTATCAGTCATCACTTCCAACACGCATTTGTCTTCAGGCACTGGGGGACTTTCACAAGATAATCTTCCATAACTACCCGAAAACTGACCAAGTTACCAATTGACCTTCTTATCAAAAATATGTCCCAGATAAATGAATGGCTGTCAAATATATTACTAATTTCAAATGAAATCTTAACCTAAACAAATCCATCCAATTTGATATGTAATAATGTTCTAGATGAAGTTGTGTCAAAGTGACTCATAACAAATGCATTGTTGTCAGATTTATCTCCTTCAAAATACATATGGAACAGTGAAGGTCAGTTCCTTTCTTCCCAACTCTCTTATAGCCTCATCTACATTTAATTTGGTTGCTGGTTGATGCTTAAATAAAAAAAAATCTTATGTGCAATTCAAACAGGGTAGGAGTGAAACCTTAAAAATGCTGTGTTCAAGATAATGAGACGATCACCTAATTCCTCAAGAGGCTAATTGAATGTTTTTGTAATGATTCTAACCAATGCATTTGACCACAACTTGGTTGAAACAACTGAAGAAGGCACAAAGCAAAGTGCAAACAGGACCACGAACATAACAAACACCGTATAATGTTTGCTATCTCATCCTCTCCCACTTCAATGTTATCAATGTCTGTGTCTGTCACTTTTTCATTTCATTGACTTTCAAATTACAATGATACTAAATAAGTTTTCCCTTCAAAATCTATTTCACAGGGGCGACTGACATAATTTTTCAATATTTTTAGGCTGCAGGTATTGCTTTTTATTAGATTGTGCCAAAAATGTTACAATATGTTCCTACTTAACTGGTGAAGAAAATCATGCGTCATGATAAAATAGCAAATTTAAAAGCACTTGTATTGCACACATTTGAACTTTTATAATTTCATGATCACTATCATAAACAAAGCTTTCAAAACATCTATGTATAACACGCAATATAATAGAAGCTGCAAAAGAGAAATAATTGTAAATTCTTTTTTTTACCTTGAATCCTAATTATAATAGATGTTTCATTTTAAGGAGAGCCTGATATATATAATAAATGAAATACAACTTAGCTCTGCTGCATCTAATTTATCTGAAGTATAAAATAAACTTGATATAATAAAGTGTAGTTAAAGTTTAATGATATAACAAATTACCTGGTATCTAAGATGTATTTTTATATAACTTGAACACTTTATGAAATAAAATCAAATTGACTTTTCAATCAATTGAAGCTATACTTAAAACAACTAATTGTTACTGCATAAATTATCATAATAAAATAGTATATGAATAAACAGGTTCTTATAGTCACTTTTTAGAACAGAATGCTAATGAAATAATGATAAGGAAAGCAATATAATAAAAAACAACTGATGTAAAGACTCAATTTCAAATGTACTGTAAAACTCTACATGTATAAGGAATGTTTGATAACATTTGAATTTACACCAAACATCACTCATGTGTTGATAAATATTAAAATAATTACAATTAAAGATATGGATAGAAATGAGGAAACTAAAATAGCATAACAACTATTAAGTAAAACACAAATATTTTGATTTTGAAACATCAAAGGCTATAATGATGACACTAAAGAAATGTACTGAAGTAAAAAGGTACTTATATAATTAAAAATAAAAAGTAGTAAGCAATCTAGTCTTAACTTATACAATAACAAAGTTAACTTATTAAATGTTAATAGATAGGAAACAATTTTAGTGGATTTGAAGAATATAAAAACATACAAGTTCAAAATGACTAAAATTTATAAGTGTCACATGTTAAGTTTCATTTAAATGTGTCAATTAAAAATAAAAAAAAGTGTTTTCATTAAATAAACAAGTTTGATCGATGAAATGGTTATGAATGATGAAAACAATAATATAACAGAGGAAAATAACCATCTATTTATGTCAACCAACATAAACATTGTACCATGTAATTAAGAATTAGAAAAAGAATATAGACAAATCATTAAAGATAAAACTCAAAGAATTGACACAATAAAAAGAAATAACTATAAAAATACATATAATAAAGATGAAACCTCTAAAAGCAGATATATCAGTAGTACCAAGAAAATGTGAGACAAAGTGCAATAATATTGACAAACAATAAATGATAATTCCATAATAATACCCTCATAATCAGATCTGCTAGTAATCTATTCTGAATATAGATACATACTACTCCTTATTGCACATAATAAAGGAAGTAGAAATACAAATAATACAAATGTACAAAAAAGTGGTCTTATCATTAATCACCAATTATTTCCAGACAACCTCAAGGAAAACATAATTTATGTAAAAGTAGGTTATGCTAAAACTTTCATCACAAACTTCCATATGAAAATAAAAAGAAATAAGATTGAAATTAATAATACCAATCCAACAAAGTTATTTGACACAGACAAGACTAATTTAAAAAAAGTATTTGATTAATAACAAATTTAAAACAATAGTTCAAATTAAAATGATTTCCCAAATATTGGAACCAAACTGTATACATTTAAAATAAAGACTTGGATAAATTAAAAAAAATGGAATCAACAAAAAATAAAACTATATTACTCTATACTATTAAAAAATGCTTCTCTTGTACCTAACATAGTTATGAATTATCCCTAATTTACATGAAATATAGATAATATGGAAAGTGATTAATAAATAGTGAAATTTCAAATAATAATACAATTTCAAACAGCAAAAGTAAATTTCAATTATCCATAAACAAACGAAAGTCACTGAACGAACATTACACTAATCGTTAATGGCTATCTAGCCGTAATTGTTAACATAGTCTCAAACAATACGACTGATAATTTTGACGAAATCAAGCTTTGACATTTAAAAAATATCAGAAAAGGATAAGATTACATTGAAAAGTCATGAAAGATTAGTAAATGTGAAACCCGCAAACTTTATTCGCTGAAAAATGAATTAACAACTATCATGGTAAGCATCGAAAGTGATCCCGGGTCTCAAGTTTCTAACTCGTTATTCGCAAAATTTAATTTTCTATACTTACTTTTACACGGGCGCATTCCATAACCATTTCCGCTAGCTGCAAATTGTTGTCCATTGTAAATATGGAATAGAAATCGCCCAATTTCAGGCAGAGCCTGCATTTTCCTAGTTTGAGTGCCATATTGATTTCTCAACAAAAACTTCATTTCACTCCGATCTCACATCTGTTGAATGACGCGGTGGCGTATCAATATTAACATCGCATTTAATATCTACGCATACAATTACTTGTAAATCTGCTGTTTTTTAATCAAATACATCAAATATGTCAATTATTTTAAATAACTAAAATCCACCAGAACCGGCTTCCTCCATTAAGCGCAACATGAAAGAAACAGCACTAGCAGTGCTGCCAGATCGAAATATTTATTTCATGCTATAAGCACTTCATGCTATTAGCACTTTTGTGTTAAAAAGAAAACTTGTAGGTATTTATAATCTAAAAGCTTTCTCTTATCTAAAGGGATAAAAAACAACAACAGTATTAAAAAAACTGACCAGTTTTATACAATTAAGTATTATATTGATTTTTCAACAAAAACTTCATTTCAATGCAGTTCTTAATCCGTTGACTGACGGGATGTGGTATCAATATTAACATTAGAATTCATATCTACGCGATCAATTACTTTTAAATCTGGTTCGTTTCAATGAAATACATCATGTGTATCAAATCTTAAAGAACATCGAACTACCTACGCCAACTTCCTTCATTAAAAGTAACATGAAACAAAAGCATAGACAGTGCTGCCAGATCGAAAAATTTATTTCGCACTATGAGCAAATTAAAGTTAGAAATTTTGCTGATTTTAAAAATCTAAAATCTTATAGAGGGATAAGATAACAAGAAAACGGTATTTAAAAAAGCGGTAGTATTTGCTCCAAATTTTGATGATAAAATATAATAATCCCTTGTTTTTATAACCATAATATACTTAAGAACATGAAATTTTAGTTTTGTATTTTGTTATAGCATCCCTTTTTATGACATTGTTATAAATGGAAATTCCATCAAAAGGGCCACTCCGGAGATTAAAAGGAAGTAACGGAGAGACAAAAAAAATATTTAGTGTCTTAACTCTTAACAGATCTCCGATACCTATTATTGTTCACCGATAAAAATAACAATAATTTTAAGCATTTCAGAGAAGAGACAAGTAAACTTAGATAGGTTTTTCAAATAATCATTTGAATATAAATAAGTGTTTATTTGTAAGTTACAAAATAATACTTTGTGTATATAAATATAATAAATCACTGTATTTATTTACTTTGTGTAAATAATCAATAACAACGACATTAAACTCAGATGTGGCAAGGGATGGGCACGAAAATATAGAATCGAGATAATATCGATACTAGTAAAATAAAAATATATCGATATTTCGACTTTTCGCTGTATTCTTTAAAGAATGTTTTGTACGGGAGGAAAATAAGAATCAAGAAACATTGGAAGGCTTTTTGGACTTTTTCTTTAGAAGGAGTTGTCCAAATTCCGGAAAAAAAATGGTAATCTGTTGGAGAAAGGTCCGGGGAATACAGTGGATGTTGCAGATATTTGTAGCTCATCTAACTTAGTGGTTGTTTGTTGTGCAATATTTGGTCTTGCATTGTAGTGAAACACCAGTGGCCTAGAGCGATTGACCAAATTCGGCTGTTTAGCAGCTAGTTTTTTCTTCATGGTTTGCAGTTATTGACAATGGATATATGCCATAATCGTTTGACGAGATTTAAAAAATCAAATCAAATCAAAATATCTTTATTCAAGTAGGCATATTACAGCATTTTGAATCGTCAAATTATATTTTTTTTCCACACTCTGATTCGAATATACGTCTGATGATGGTACTCAAGAACCTAAAGTTACGAGGGTTCCTTCGCGCCCTGATCCGAGAAGAACCCGCAACAAACTCAGTCGCGTATATTTTTTTTGTTACAATCATCATTACAATATTATATCAGTTTACTATATTTTAATTAAAATTAGAGCAATACGTTCACTCCCAGGCGTTTCTATCGTCTAAGTAATCTTGCAACTTATAATACGATTTTTCTATCAACTTTCTTTTACTTACTTATTATTACTTTATTTATTTATATATATTACTAACTTATTAAATGACATCATTAGAACGTCTTGTGTGAGTTTATTATAGAAATGTATACATTTACCCTTAATTAACAACTCATTTGAGTTGTGCAGCCTACTAAAATGTATAACAAGTTTGTTTTGGTTTCGTAAGTTATATGATGTACATTCACTCTTTTTATTAAAAGAGCCAATGTTTTTATTACGTACAACAACTTTTCTGATATGTATACGCAGTTTACTTTTGGACCCATATTGCAAATCGCATGAACGGCCCTTTTCTGCAGCACAGATATTACCTACATCTATATTAGCAGCATTACCCCAAAGTCGAAAGCTGTAGTGGACGACACCGGCGCTAGTCCACCAAATACTAACAAGTATTCGATTTAAAATCCTTTCATTATTGTCTCGGATGAGCAGAGTAACACAGCAGTCGACGCGTGTTTGCAAGTTCGATTCACTCAATTCAGGAGGAGGTAGTACACATCAGTCAAATTTTTTATTTTCCCGATTAGCTTCGAGTAGATTAATACAGTTTTGTCACTTACCCCAAAGCCTGCAGCTATATGAAGTGCTTTGTGATGCATCCGCTTCCAGAATAGCTTTTAATTCGTAATTTTCCACTTTGGGTTTTTGTCGTCCACGTAGTTGGTTTTGAAGATCGAAATTTCCATAAAGAAATCGTTGAAACCAAAGACGTACCGTGCTTTCTTTAACAACACCAGCGTCGTACACATCATTAATCCTTCGAGATGTTTCTGCAGCACTGGTGCCAAGGTAGAACTCGTACTCGTAAATGTACCGATATTTCAAGTTCTTCATTGAGCGGTAATAAACGACGTCAAGGAAAAAAATAATGAGGAAAAAACAAATAAATGAATGAGTATATTAAAAACTCAAATGTACCTGCTAAATGAATTTATATTTTTGAATTTGGAATACTTTACCAAAGAGGATATATTGCAAATCAAAGTGGTCAGTACGAAAAAACGCTAACTTGATAGGTAAAGACCTAATATTTCTGTCTATACTGTACTCAAATAAACTTTTTAAAAAACACTACAAAATATTTATATTCAAAATGAAATTAACTTAAAATTATAGAATTTAATACAATATATGGGAAAGAAGTTCCTCTTCCTGTAACTCTAACATACGCAGACTTTACATTATTCTAAATACAAGGGAAGTTATTTTTAAAAGTTTATTCTACTGAAACTCAAAACATCGATTGCATATTTTCTAAAAATATCGACTTTTTCAATATATCGATATTACTTTCTGCCTCACTGGCCAGACCTTAAAACGATGTATATTGTTAAAGATTTATTATTTATCTAGATGTTTACTTGCCGGTTAAATTAAATTGCGTAAAATTTAGTTTATCGAATTGTGTAAACATCAGCAAAAATGTATTATGTGACCGGAACAAACTTGTATGGACAGTGGTTTAAATCATCAAGTGTTAAAAATTGTTTCGATAGTTTCCAATTAATATCACTTGAGAATAACATTGAAGAAAAATTTGATATTACAAAAGCAAAACTAGTCGCATCCTCTTGGTCCTACAACATTTTCCTAATTAATGATACATTATTCATTGTTGGAGCGTGGAAAGGTATTGATAACCAATTTATCAAAGTACCCACACTTGATTCATGTAGAAATTCTACACAATCCACGCAATTAATAGTCGGTAACGATAACATGTTAATAGTAGCGGAGATTATCACACGATCCATATGGGTATATGATTTCGATTTGGAGCGTTATAAAAAAGTGAACTTCACAGAGGAGCCAGTTTTAGAAAACGAAGCCAAAAAATTGAGAACGACCAATGATATTACAAAAATGGCTGTAACAAATAATGTGTATATTTATTTAACTTCAGAAGGCAATGTATACACTGGCCTCATGCCTAGTTATGTAGATACACAGCATTGTTTTGGTAAAGTCAGAGACATTGACTGTGGTTATGAACACTATATGCTTCTTACTGATGAGGGCAGAGTTTATACATGGGGAAATGGCAGGTAAACTGTTTATATTTATAAATAAAGTCTTGTTTGCAATTCACACATACATAAGTGAAACCTTCAAAAATGTTGCCTTCAAGAGAATGAGACATGTAAAATTACAGCATGAGGATAATTGTTGGTTTCATTAACAATTTATCATTAAATCCCACAATGCCTTGGTAAATATGAGTGCACAGGGCACAAATCAGAGCCACAAACATAATAAACAGTATAATACTTTCTATGTCATTTGCTCAAGCTTACTTTTATTGTTGCTGTTTGCTTCATCTACTTTTAAATCACAAGAACACTAGAGAAGTTTTATTAATATATACTTCATAAATGTTTTATTAGTTTATTCACATTACTTAACAGACAAATGTAAGAGAGATAGATTACAGATAAATTATAGCTCAATGTGACTCCAACACAGGAATTTCACTAAGCAACCAAAGATCGAGTTTAGCCCAATGCTAGTTTTCAGCAGCAACCCTAACAATATCCTTTAATAGGAATTTACTAAATATTTCACTCTCTCAATACTATTTCATCTAAACACAATAAAGTGAAACTATGCAAAGAACTATAAAAATTAAGATATGCTTTGATAAAACCAACCTTTTCTTTAATTCAGAAGAATTAACTAAACATAATATACTTATTAGCAATGCACTTTATATATTTAAAATCACTGTTTAGTTCTTTTTAGACATGTTATTATAAATTTAAACTATCCAGCTGAGTTTTTGGGCCTAAGAGTCATCTTAGAACAGTAAGAATTTTAGTTAAACAATTTTGTTTATCATTGCCATGATATGAAAATTCAAAAAGCTAGTAGCTAATATCCTATATAAATAATTAAGTTATTATTTTTTAGGAGACTCCAACTTGGCCATGGGGACTTAACAAACATGGAAACACCAACTGAAGTGGAGGCTTTAGCGGGTATAAAAATAACTAAAATAAAAGCTGGAGGCTGGCACTCGCTCGCGTTAAGTGAATTTGGTGACTTATATGTATGGGGTTGGAACGACACAGGTCAATTAGGCATGAACAAAAATGGCCAAGATAACGTAGAAACAAAGAAAAACTATGCAACACCAACACTTGTAGATCTATTGGATGAGAATGGAGAAGAAGTTGAGTTGATTATAAAAGATATCGCTTGCGGTACGAGACATTCTGCTATATTACTTGAAGATGATACTGTATGGACTACGGGTTGGAATAAGTATGGGCAGCTGGGTTTCTCACCAAGAGTACATGAAAAGTTGGATTGTTTCACTAAAGCATTTCACTGCCCTGATATATGTAGAATTATCTGCGGCCCTTGGAACACTATTGTTGAAATAAAATGATGTCTATAAGCTTCAGTTGAATATCAATGTAGTTTTACTTATATCTATGTATAAAGAGTCAAGTATAAAATCATAATTTTGTGAGATAAATTATTTATTACTCTACTGACTTTTGTACTGATGATGTTTATTAGATGTATAATAAAAAAAACGATGACCTAGTTTGATCGTCATTTTGACGTTTTTGTAAATTTGATGATTATGTAAATCATCGCAATTACAAAAACGCCAAAAATCTAAATTGTAAGTCGACCTCTTACATGCAGGGACCATCGATATACAAGATTTCCTTATGAAACCCCTTTTTGTGTATCTAATTTTATACAATATTGTGAAGGTTTTTTTAAATGGCCTCTTTTTCTGTGCATAAGTCACACACAAATTAGGAATATAGTGAAGGGCGAGCAGCCATGGCCAATATGGCGCTATCAGCTGTTACACTTGCATCCTGGCTTCACACATGTTATTTTAATGATGTGTTATCCCAAAAACATCAGTCATTACAACAAATGTTTTAAGGTTAGAATTTAGATTGTCTTTGAAAGGAAAGGATAATTATCTTTTTTGAAACCGATTTACTTCGAGAAAAGATAATTATCAATTAATAAGATGCTAGCAATGCCCCGAGATTTCACCCACGTAGTAAGCCGAATTTATTTTCTTAGATTGACAATTTTAAATTCGCTATATCATTTTATTGGAATGTCCTATTTTCATAATTTAAAAGGTATTGAAACAGCGTTTAATATAATTTATTCAATAAGATAAGGATTAATACAGAGGTGTGAATAATATGGTTTGATTATTGTCGGCATTTTTATTAACTTTACAAATGTAAAAAATAATTGTAGTGGCATAATTACAGTTGTTGGACGTATGGTATCGCGGACTTTTTTTTCTTTCATCTTCCATAGTATTAGCAGCGCATACGAAAACGGATTCTTTGTTTCACACCTTGAGTTACATTAATGCAATTTTCATAAGGATCACTACTTTTTCTAGAAAGTAATATAGGCTTTGTCGCTCGGTGTAAAAGCAGCTTTATAGTCGTGAAAAAAATTTTAAAATATGCCCAGTAGTTTTTGTGTGAAAACCCAACAATCATGTTTCCTCTTTATAACATTAGTTGAGATATCTTTGTTTTATTTTATATTTGTAGTTATAAAGAACTATATTCGGTTAAGGTTCTGAGAAAACACGATCATATGCCGAGATCATTTCTAAGGTTTGAGTAGACTGCCAACACCCAGAGGAGTAGTATGATGGGTGGGTGCTCTCAATACGTTTTTTTCCTATACTTAGGCCTGTACTTAGCAGCGAGACGGTATCTGCTTACCTTAACAAATACTCTACCTTCGTTTGTGATAATTAAGAAGGAAAACGATTCGTTGAAGTCATATGCAAACAAAGAAAGGTCCCTCATCCCTTTTAAAATATGTGGGAGTGCAAGCATAGCCAAAGCGCAGTCGCGGAATAGTACTAAATCAATACTCAACTCCTACTCACTAGTCATGGCCCGGTCTAACTAACTATCCGTTATTTATGACGATACAGATATAATATCATGTAACGAAAATAACACAAAGCCACATAACGGTTATTTCGTTATTTTATTATAGAGATAGGCTTTTAACCCAACCAACTAAGCCAAATGAGTTCTATATCACAGAAATAATATAGCAACCATGAAAATATTTGCTAAAAAATATCGCGTAAGTGATTTTTGCAGCGAAAATAGTTACTTCATAAGAGGACACTGACATTTTAATCAATCATAATGAAAATATTATTAGTTCAAGTAGGCTTAATAAACACTATTGAATCTACCAGCAAGAAAATCGGAGGTATCGGGCTTTTAATTATAGTTTTGTAGGTTACAATGTGTAATACTTTGTTTTTATGTATAACTGAAATCAAGTCCAAGTATTTCTATAGCTTAAAAAATCTTGAACATTATGACATGGCTTTTATACCAGGAGATTTTGACATATTTCCTAAAAGTATACAGAGTCAAACACAAAACTTATTGCGATATCTGACTAAAAATGCATATGCTCAACTCGACAAAAGATATGAGATTACAAGTTTGCTTTTATTTCTTTTATTAGGATTGTTTTAAAATTAAAATGAATATTTTGGAAGAGAAAGAAAAGACTTTTAATTAATTCTGCAATCAAAAAGCAAGATTACAAGAACATCACCCACAAAAACTAGCAAATGCCAGTTTCTGTGGATGATTTACGAGATTCCAAAGCTCTAACTGATATGTTTGCTAGGAAGTTTAAATTATTTCCACTGCCGGTCACGCTAACACCCCACAATATGTTTTCGACGAGTGGAATAACTAGTCAGTTTACATTACAAGATATCAAAAGAGTAAATAGTATCAAACTTCATCCGCATCGATCCCGCAGAGGTCAAGATCTTTACCGCGAAATACCGAGACTCCATAGCTAAATTGTTAGCCATCGAACTACACGCCGAGCTTCTCACGGCAGTCAGGGAAATTAAACTAAACTAAACTCGGAAGCTTAATTGATTTACGCCCCTAAGCTATTTTACAAGTAGGCTAAAGCTGCGCTCGTTGTCTGTCGTGTACTTCAACGCAAACGGCTTTATCAACCAAATAGATGAAGTTCGGGACCTCGTATGTACCGAACAAGTATACATCCTTCTCGTACAGGAAACGTTTCTTATACCCAGCAACCGCAAACCGAACATAGCCACCTATAGGCAAATACGGAATGATCGGAGCGAAGGGCGGCACCGCGATTTACTATAGAAAATGCACTTCACTGCACCCCTCTAGATCCCCCTAACAGCTTAGAACACATTGAAGCGTCCGTATGTCAGGTGGGTATGACCGGCCATCAGCCGATCATACTAACAACTGTCTATCTATCGCCATCAAAACGTTTACTAGAAAGCGACATCCGCACCTTGTTCTCCCTTGGCGACATACTCGATGTTATGCTTCTAAGGAACATCACGCTTTACGTGGATTCCGTATCGGTAAAACATGAGTTAAGCTCGGACCACAACCTGTCCTAGTCAAACTAGAGCATTACACAAACGCGATCACCCCGACCAAAAAATTTATCAATTAGAAGCAGGTATCCAACCGCCTCCAACCATTCCATCCCGTGGACCACACCGACATACCTGATCTCATTGAATCAGAAGCAGACGCCAATATAGCAGCATCCCGATGAACGTCAAATCTGAATGTCACTCTCGTAGGTTGCGACTCATATCCCACACCAGACAACCGGAGTACGCTCTGGAATCTGGTCAGGCAGGTACGGGATCGCCTCGCCGAACTTAGCGAAAAAAGATAGGGCCGAAAGCTCGAGGACCTCGATCCTACCCACCAGGCGTATTGGAGACTAACGAGAAATCTGAAGGCGCCGCATCTTTGCCACCCCTCGACCGATCCAATCAGACACCCGCGTTTAACGACATTGGTAAGGTCGAATGTATAGCCGACAGCCTTGAGTCATAGTGCTCGCCAAGCACTACTAGCATTGACCCTGACCAGGTCGAACTAGTAGATAACGCGGTCAGTAAAATAACTACCGCGGCCCCTACAAGTGAGCCGTTAGAACCCACGACCTTTGATGAAGTGCACGCAGTCATCAGGACACTCTACGCGCGGAAAGCACCGGGCCCCCATGGCGTCCCCAACAAGATGCTCAAACGCCTCCCCGAACAGTTCATGTACCTCCTGGTACTTATATTTAACGCCCTTCTGGCTCTGGAAAGAAGCCACCGTCCTGGGAGTTCACAAACCGGGCAAACCCCGTACATTACCGAGCAACTATCGACCCATCAGTTTACTCAACACGATTGCAAAAGTGTATGAGAGAATTATATTAAAGAGACTCAAGGCAGTGGTAGAGGCCAAGAGTCTCCTGCCAGACCATCAGTTTGGTTTTCTGACGCACCCTGGCCGAGGCACCCAGTCGCGACCCCATAGGCGTCAAGACTAAGCACCTGTCCGACTATCCATTTCAGCAGCAGCAAACGTTGCTCTAAGTCTAGGTCCGAGTCTCGCAGGAGGTGCCTTAGAACAAACAACGTTTCCCCCACGACGCAGCAGGGCCCTTCTACGAGGCCACCCCTGGGCGGAGCTTTTGGGCTCACTAACCCTCTCGGTTACGCTGTCAAAGGCAGCAGGGCTGACAGTAACTAAACACTTCGAAAAAAAAAATCAAATTTCATAACCAGATTGGGATGGCTTAAGCTTATAACATATACAATATGCGAGTTATAAAATAAATTATCATTTGTCTACACTCTTCAGCTTTTGTATTTTTTATTATTTACCCAAGAATTTAATGAAGACAATAGTGGTTCCAATTATAAAGTATTATACTAGTACGGTATACGGTATAAGTATACCGTACTAGTATAATACCACCAGTACCAGTAAATTTTTCTGCAAATTATAGGACTATTTCCTAAGGTACAATTTTTAGGAAAAATAACATTCTCTGGGCCAAATTAATTAGAGCTAAGGTTTCAATACGTGCCATAAATATCTTGAGATACTGATACGAAAATGGCAATGTTTGTGTTACGCTATAACTTAAGTTACATACTTAATCAAATGGTACTTCTTAGCCCTCCGATAAAAAATTGTAGAAAATTAATTTAAATCTGTGAACAATATGTAGTTGCTCATGGATTGAAATATAACGCCGCCAAGACCAAGATTATGGTGTTTAGGGTAGGATAATATCCAGACAACATTACTGAATTTCGGTTGGATGATACACAGATCCAGATGGTGAAGCAATGTAAATACCTGGGTCACTTGTTAAGAGAAGATCTGAAAGATTACCTTGATATAGAGCGTGAATGAAGAGCCGTGGCTATAATAAGCAACATGATCGCACATAGATTTGCTAACTGCAGTACTGAAGTTAACTTACATAGCATCACGCGTCATTCCCATAGGGGTAGGCAGAGACTTGCCACGAGCCTTGCATATCTCCTTTGCTTCTTTCATTCTCATTAAATTTTTCATACAAGTTCGTCGGTTTAGAGTACTCTTGACCTGGTTCTTATTTCAAATGTCCTAGATTTGGTGCAGGAACGTTCGCCTTGGTCTTCCCCTTTCAACTTTCGCATTCACGCTTGACTCATAACTTCTTTTTGTCAGTCTCCTTTCAATCATTCTCTCTACATGCCCAAACCATCTAAGCATACCTTTCTCAATTTTAGTCACTACGTCTTCTTTTATACCACAACGTTCTCTTATCACACTATTTCTTACTCTGTCACTCACTTTTAATCCACTGATGCTTCTCAACGCTCTCATCTCTACCGCATTTATTTTATTTATGTGATTTTTCTGCCATACCAAACTTTCAATACTCCAGTATGCACAGCCAGTCTGACCCTTTGAAACACCATCTGGCTATACATAATGGCGTGCAGAGTACCATTTACCATATTCCCTTCATTCACTCTCCTTTCAATACCACTTTTACATCTTCCATCTTTTAGTAAATTTAGATCCCAAGTATTCAAATTCTTTTACCGTTTCCACTTAATCTCCATCTATCAAGATATTGCCATTCATCATAGATTCATCTCTTTCAAGAAGCATAACTTTCGTTTTGTTTACATTCACTTTCGTTCCTTTCCCTTTCAAAGCTTCATTCATAATATTTACCATCTCGCAAGTATTACTGGATCATCGGCGTAGAGTAAACATTTGATGAGTAATTCATTCATTCTTAACCCATATATACTTTCTTTTAAATCTTTCAAACAGTTATCCATGAATAGGTTGAACAGCCATGGTGACGTAACATATCCCTGTTTTTTCTTTCTTACAGCTTCTTTCATGATTACTTTTCCGCTTTTGTATTCCATTCTTGCCTTTTTTATATCATCATTCGTTGCCTTTGCATTCGTTGGTTAGCTTTTGTAGCCAACCAATCGGACCAAACTTTCTTCTTTTCACACACAGTTGCTTGAACATTTTTGTCCATCCACAAATTTTTCTCTTTTTTTCCTTTCCTCCTTTTAGACACTCCACATACATCAATAGCAGCACCAACCACTCCATCTTTAAATTTTTTCCATAAACTTTCAAGCTCACTTCCTTCGTCTTCACTCTTGAATCGCCCACTCAGATATTCTTCTCTAACATCCTCTTCTTGCAATCTCTCCACTTTTATTCTTTCAAGAATGCACAAGGTTTCCTTTTTTCTATGGCGCCACTGATTAAAAAGACGACCGATTAAAAAGACCACCGATTCGGGCAACAACCAGATAGTGGCCAGAATAAGGCTAGCCTATTCTGGGTTCACCCGATCCCAGGGCCACCGCTTGTACTAGGCAAGTGCCCCTAGCCATGAGTCCTTCGGCATGGTAAACCTTGGACTAGCAGGAATTGGTAGGAAAATGGAATAAATGGGGGGAGCGGGCTAAAAGACAGGAACTTTTCAAGGAAGAAAAAGGATAACATAAGGTATTAGGATATTACTGACTCGGAAGACCTGAGAATAGCACGGGGATCCAGGATCGCATACCCGTGTACCATTCTATGAGCATCGGAGAAATAGACAAAGATGTGTACCCCCTGACGAATTTGAAGACGTTACTAGTTATTAGTAAAGTTATTAATGAAGTTAAGATATTGTTCAAAGAATATTGTTTGTTGATGTATACATACCAGCTGTGGTGTAAATATATACCAACAACAAAAAGTATCATAAGAGTGCTGATGCATATCGTACTCTTATGAGACTACCGGGGAACTGCAGCGCATCAGGCATGTTCGCTGAAGAAGAGATTGCGGAATTTTTCGTGGTCATTAGAAAAAGAATAGCGTCCTTCTTGAGTCGTCTTCAAAACTCTAAATGCTAAACAAAAAATGCTATTTTGCGAGCTGTCTCGAATGATGTGTCAATCCCCATATACAAGTATTGAACCTCTGCTTACTTAATTGTAATAAAAAGTGACCATAAATTTATTTTAGTTTAATTATTATTTTATGTTATTAACAGATATGGCTGAAAATGCCATGCAATAAAAAAAATATTATTATTATAATTTGATAAAATAACTGTTATTGAATTAACAATAACGTCCGAGTTACAGTTATTATTTAAGAGCAATAACTATCATGCTTGATGCAAGTGTCAAGTTGCAAATGTCATAATTTTTCACCTTTCAGTGTTTCGTGAAAACTGGGCGGTGCTTGATGTATTGCATTATTCGAGGGTTATCAATAATTAAGAATATTAAGTGATATTTACTATGGCGGCCTCGGCGAGGGAAACTATAATAACATCTAATGCATTTATCGACGTGGGGAGTTTTCAAATAGCAGCAGAAGTGTATTACCGAGCTTTCGCACAAAACCCTCTGCTCAAATTGCAAGTAGAAACCGAATTCAGAGATACTATAATAATGCTATGTGCACATTACGATTCCATTAAGAAGATGAATTATATATTTAACAGCCTTCGCAGGGCCTTGAAGGAGTTTCCTCGCAATTTTCGCTTATTAAATGAAATTGGTAAATACTTCTTCAAATACGGGCGCTATTTTTCTGCCTGCCTTCACTTTCAACAGGCTCTTTTGATTGAACCCCGCTATGTTGAAGCTGAAAAAAATATAAATTCATTGAAGAATATGATGGTTGATCGATGGCACTTTAGAATGCTGAATGATAAAAAACGCAACCAAGCTTACCGAGCTGCCCTTATTGAAAAGATTAAGCCTTACGAGACGACCGTTCTGGATCTTGGTGCAGGAACCGCGATACTCTCAATGTATGCGAGTGAGTGTGATCCCTTAATGATTACAGCGTGTGATTTCTCAGAAGTTATGGCAGCAATCTCCCACAGTGTACTATCCGATAACAAATTATCAACATGTATAATTTACTTAAATAAAATGTCAACATCCATGGATGAGAGAGATTTAGGAGAAAAATGTTCACTCTTGGTTACTGAAATCTTTGATGCAGGTTTGTTTGGCGAGCATGCCCTACAGAGTTTAGAACATGCGTGGAAAAATTTGCTTTGTAAAAATGCAACCATCATACCTGGCAGTGCTGAGTTCTTCATTTTAGGTATTGATTCTAAATTGTTAACAAGCAAATATAAGTTGGGCTCAGAAATAAAATCACTTTTAAACATCAAGAACATCCACGTTCATGTGGCTACTGATGGTGAAACATATGATTCTGATGATGTATATTTGTATAGTGACATCAAATATATGACTGAAGCTGCATCAGTTGTCAAAGTAGATTTTACAGATCTGAATGACATACAAGAGAAACTTAATTTTCCTGCACCATATACAATTGAGTTAAAAGCATTAGAAGGTGGCGATATAAATGCCTATGTTGGTTGGTTTAACTTATACCTGACAGAGAATGTAACCCTTACTAATGATCCAAGGGCTAAAGACAGGGCGAGTGCATGGCAACAGGCACTATTCATTGATGACATACGCAGAGCTGTGCCAGAAGGAGAGGTTTTCGGTGTAAACTTTTTATTTAATGGAGGAAAACTGATTAAATTACCCGATTTTTGTGATGATATTGTAAGAATTTCTCCAGATACCCTCAGATTCTTAAACGATACTGAATATGTAGAAATGATAACAAATTGTGTTAGTACATGTTGTTTGTATCTTGGGCAAACAACAGAAATTGCGGAAATATCTGTTGTAGATTTATGCCCTTTTCCAGTTTTTGGCTTTTTAATGCTAAAACGTAATGTGCGTTCCTTGATTTGCTCAGCAAAAACTGTGAATGATAAAGAGTTCATTGAGAAAATCTTGCATGCCAATGATATTGAGTTGTCAAGAGTAAGAATTTTAGTTGGAGAGGAGTGGACCTCAGATGTGTTTCGCGGGCAAAAGTACAATGCCATTTTCTCCCACATATTAGAATTGGGTGGTGATATCGACATACGCAAGAAAGCTATCGGTCGCTATTTAAAAAATAATTGTCTCAAAGATGGAGGTTTGTTCCTGCCATATGCTGTATCATTAATGGCTCAAATTGTTAGTAGCAAGTGGATAATGTCAAACAACAGGGTCAGTGATAGAAATATAGGCTACAAAGTGGAAGTTGAGGCGAACAAACATGTAGTTACTCAGAATTTTTACCTGGATTTGTTAAATTTGGAATACACATCATTAACAACACCACAAGACTTTGGTGACGTCACTGACTTTTCTACTCGCGCTTTTAGGGTACCAGTAAGGAATTCTGGTACTATGGATGCCGCTATTTGCTGGTATGGCATACAACTGATGGAAAATTTAAATGAGATTTACACAAAAAGACCATATAGTTTTATGGATGGTACAGCATTTATAGGACGTCTCAGGATTAACAAGAGGAGGGGAGATAGGGCAATCATATTGCTATGTGTGGATCCTGAGGGCTCATTTAAATTGGAGATCAATATTGATACTTCTTAAAGAGGCCAACTGCACAAATTTTGTCACAACTGTAACAAGGCATTTCAGTGTAAAACTGTTTTTAAACAGAAATAAAAAGAGCAACATTTAGAAATGAAACGGTGATTATATTTGACATTGTCACCTTAACAATTGATGTTGTAATGGACATCTTTTACATTGATCATGGAAGTGATTGAACTTCTATGGTCTACTGTTTTAAATCCTTTGAGCTTATTTAAAAGAACTTCTATAAGTCATATGACTTTGTAGATTACACTATACAATACTAACAAGTTTATGTTAGTACTATTTGTATGTGTATTTTAGGCTGTTTGGAAGTATAACAAATAATGTTGCTTTTTAGTTTTGGAAAATTTTGAAGTGTGGTGGGTACAAGTTCCAAACCCCTCTGTGAAATCTCACCAAATATGTGAGGGATGGGTGCACATCACATTTATGAGCTTATGCATATTAATAAAGTCCTATAATACAACATACGAGATGAAAATCTATCATATCAAAATCATATAATTTATTCATTTTACTTATTATAAAATTGTCTCTAGTCACATACATGAGATTAACAAGGTTAAAAGCTAAGATATACTATGACTTTAAAATTAATAGATGATAAAAATTCATGGGAGTCAATTCTCCATATATAAATAACACAGTTAAAGTTCTATTGTAATGATGATGACAAAGGATACCTGGCCGAGTTTGTTGTGGGTTCTTCTCGGAACAGGGCGCGTAGGAACCCTCGTAAATTTAGTTTTAAGTCGTTCATTAAAATCATCAGTCATTACAAAGAATTTTGATTTTGAAATAAGGTTATATAAAAGTGTAGACATAACTTCATAATCATATATGTTCGTGTTACGTTAATATGTGTATTACATAACCGTATTTACAATAAAATGAAACTAAATTTCATATTTAGACGCATTTAATAACAGATATGTATCACCATATTGAAATACTATTTTAACCTAAATATATTAATCATTTTAATGAATCTGGTTGTGAGAATGTATTGCTGTCTATGCTATGAATATGAAATATAACCATATACCGCATTCTTGTATTTTTACTTTAATTATTTATTATCGCCACCGCAGTTGCTGTCATAACGATTTTTGAGGTTAGCTTAGTTTTTTTAGCCTTTTCGCTAAACTTTATCGCGGCAAAAAAAAGTAACGTAACGTTCAAAACAAAAATCGTAATTTTTAGGGTTAGGTAAGGTGTTTTGTTAACCTTTTTGTTGCTGGAGAAAAAAAAGTTAAGCTACCCTTAAAATCGTAATTTTCTTAGGTTAGGTTTGGCTTTTTAGCATTTTATATAAGCCTTTTATTGTCGTTGGAAAACTCCATCGCTGCAGAAAATAACCAACCTAAAATAATCTTCAAAATCATCATTTTTGAAGGTTTGTTTGTAGCTGTGAAACGCCACCGCAGCAAAGAAAATAACTTAGTCTTCGAAATCGTCATTTTTAGGTTGAGATCAGTGTTACAAGCCTTTTTAACCGACTTCAAAAAAAGGAGGAGGTTATCAATTCGTCTGTATTTTTTTTAATGTTTGCTACCTCATGTCTCCCGACTGGGTGGACCGATCTTCATGATTTTTTTAAATGAAAGGTGGTGCTCGTCATAGGGTCCCATTTTTTTAAATCCAGTTCTGATGATGGCATCCCATGAGAATACCGGATAAGTATTAAATTTGCATTAAGCATGTGCGCGACAAATGGACGAATAACTCAAGATCACGCCAACAGATTTCGATTATTCTTTTTATTAAAAAGGATATACTTCAAGGGTTGTTTTGTGATAGTTTGGTAAGATTCTGATGATGGAATCCATGACAAAGTGACGGAACTCTTCAATTCTTAGGAGCAAATGAACGATACTCGACAGAATCTTCTAAAGGCTATACAGAAATTTGAGTTGCCTACCGTAACTTCCATATGGTCAAGTGCTAGTCGTAGTTAAATATGAAGATCAATGGATCTCCTCAACGGCTTACAGTAAGGGTGCGATTTAAGGCACACAATATAAGTGTCTGTAATCAAATAGCAATGATCATACGTTTGTTGCTGCATTGCAACACGTTTACTTCAGATTCACTAAAAAGAAAAAATGAAAAATAAATTTTAACAAAAAAAGAACCGCCTTCAAAACAGACTTAAAAATATGCATTTATATACTTATATTAAAATGCTTTAAAAAGTAAGAAATAATTGCGTATTCTTTTATAGTGTTCTTCCTATTCTTATATTTGTAAGTCTCTTTTGAAGGCAGTTCTTTCTTTGTTAAAATTTTTATTTATTTGGTTTCCGCTGTAAATAACCTAACCTTAAATTAATTGTATAGGGTTAGGTTACTTTTTATTTGCTGTTTTTTGTCGCTGGGATTCGCTAACCGAAACTAAAATCGTCATGATTGTAGCTGCAGTGGTGTTAACGTAACTACCAAAGTTACTTCCTAACATACATAACATCACGCCTCATTCCCTTCGGGGTAGGCAGAGACCACGTCCTTCTGCTTGCCACGATCCTTGCATATCTTCTTCGCTTCTTTCATTCTCATTAAATCTTTCATACAAGTTCGTCGGTTCAGAGTACTCTTGACCTGGCCCTTATTTCAAATGTCCTGGACTTGGCCCAGGAACGTTCTCCTTCCAACTTTCCCATTCACTCTTGACTCATAAATCCTTTTAGTCAGTCTACTTTCATTCATTCTCTCTACGTGCCCAAACGTCTAAGCATGCTTTTCTCAATTTTAGTCACTACATCTTCTTTAAAACCACTACGTTCTCTTATCACACTATTTCTTAATCTGTCATTCAGTTTTAATCCACTCATACTTCCCACCGCTCTCATTACTTCCTAACACAATATTTTAATCATTATATTAATATTTATAACTAGCGATGCCCCACGGTTTCACGCGCGTAGATACCGATCTCGTGGCAGTGAAAATATGGTATAATATATATATAATACATTTTTTAATTCGTAACATCATTTACGTGAAATATCAGACATTAGCAAATTAAGGAATAATTTTCAGATATTGAAAGATTTTTTTTAAACCTTTACAGTAATTTTAAGCTCGATTATTATAAATTGTTAAAAATAAAAATTCTAAATGCAAATCTTTCTTCTATAATATTAGAGAAACGATTTATTTGTAATACTTTATTGTCTCAGAACTTCCCCATACCCACTGGAGTTCGACTCTGAATACATTCTTCCGATTGAGATTTTTAAATCCGTTGTATCTTTTGATTCAAAGCATTCCAAATTGAACTATGACTAATGCTATAGAAAGCTTTCCTGTGGTCGGTAAATGTACTTTTTGGTTACTTGTTCCAATGCATGAATGTGGTCGATTATACTGAAATCTGAGCGAAAGCCTGCTTGGTCCTTTGGTTATGATCTAGCAATAATTATAGATATTCTTTTCCTCAGTATAGAACCGAAAAGCTTGTAGATACATACATACATAGCATCACACCTCATTCCCATAGGGGTGGGCAGAGACAACATCCTTCCACTTGCCACGATCCTTGCATACCTCCTTCGCTTCTTTCATTCTCATTAAACCTTTCATACAAGTTCGTCGGTTTAGAGTACTCTTGACCTGGCCGTTATTTAAAATGTCCTGGATTTGGTCCAGGAACGTTCGCCTTGGTCTTCCCCTTCCAACTTTCGCATTCACTCTTGACTCATAAATCCTTTTTGTCAGTCTCCTTTCATTCATTCTCTCTACATGCCCAAACCATCTAAGCATACCTTTCTCAATTTTAGTCACTACGTCTTCTTTTATACCACAACGTTCTCTTATCACACTATTTCTTACTCTGTCACTCAGTTTTAATCCACTTAGGTGTAGATCCGTTTGTAGATACTATTTAGTAAACTAATGGGTCTAGAAAATAGACCAAAAATATATAAACATTTTACAATATATATACCGAAACACCACAAGTAGAGTAAAACTTGAAACCAGAGGAGATGCTATAACCATAGAAAGAGGAGTAAGACAAGGAGACCCTTTGTCACCGAAACTTTATCGCTGTACTAGAAAATATATTTCAAAACCTCGACTGGACACATAAAGGCATTAAAATAGGAAGTCATCTAAGGTTTGCCGACGATATTGTAATATTAACAGAAAATTTTAAAGATCTCAAAGATGTGATGGAATCCTTAGAACACGAAAGCAGAAGAATAGGCCTGTTTATGAACGCCGACAAAACAAAGGTAATAACAAGAAGCTACAAAGACCCTATAATAATAGCAGAGAACATCATAGAATACGTCGATAATTATAAATATTTGGGCAAACAAGTCTCCTTTAGCACTACTTGCAACGAGGAAGAAATGTCTACGAGAATATCTATAGCATGGCGAAGGTATTGGTCCTTAAAAGAAATCTTCAGAGGCGGTTCGTCGCTTCAACCGATGGACGTCCACTGCTGGACATAGGTCTCACGAAATGATGCCCACAAGGCCCGATCTTGTGCCGCCTGGCTCCAGCGGCTACCGGCGATCCTCCTTATATCGTCGGTCCACCTTGTGGGGGGTCTTCCTACACTGCGTCGTCCGGTGCGGGGTCGCCATTCCAGCACCTTCCGGCCCCAACGTCCATCGGTTCGTCGGACTATGTGCCCCGCCCATTGCCACTTCAGGTTCGCGATTCGTAGGGCTATGTCGGTGACTTTGGTTCTGCTACGGATCTCCTCATTTCTGATTTGATCGCGTAGAGAAACTCCGAGCATAGCCCTCTCCATCGCACGCTGAGTGACTCTGAGCTTTCGAATGAGGCCCATAGTCAGCGACCACGTTTCGGCCGACCAGAGGCGGTTACAAATCAGAAATTAAAAAATATATAATGCACAGTTGCGTTTTGCCATGCTTCCTATACAGTTGTCAAACCTGGGTATTTACAGAAAGAATTAAGCAGAAAATATTAAACACACAAATAGCAATGGATCGAAGTATGCTGAATATCAGGAAAATATATAAAATTAAAAGCGAAAAAATCAGGCAAAAACTAAAGTAACGGATGCACTGGATCAGGCACTATCATTGAAGTGGAGATGGGCTGGCCTCCTAACACGGCTAATAGATAAAAAAAAGTAAGTAGGAGTCCATTAACGTCTCATTGCTGGGCACAGGCCTCCTCACTCCTCGGAGTGAGGGTTTTTAGAGCATAGACCCACCACCCTGCTCCAGTGCGGATTGGCTGGCATAGTAAACAAGTGCGCTCTTTATTCCTTCACTCTTATAGTCCGATGTGACGGGAATCCGACACCACCGGAGAGAGATCAGGCGCAGGACCGACGGCTTAACGTGCTCTCCGAGGCACGGGGTTAGATCACACCGCCAACTTCCCAACTTCGGGCAAATATTGAGAAAATCTTAATAGAAAACTCAATATTGATATTTGAATTGTTCCAACCCGGGACTCGAACCCAGGACCTCATGTCTGTAGTCGAACATACTAGACCACTAGACCACGAGATAATATGTGGACCATACTAACCACAAAATGGAATGGTCCCACAGGAAAAAGAAATGTCGGTAGACCTAATAGACGGTGGGCTGATGATATAAAAGAAATTGCAGAGAAAAATAGGATGGAGAAGGGCATCAATAGGGATGCGTGGAAGGAGTTGGAGGAGGCCTTCATTCTTAGAAAGAGGTCCACATCAAAGTAAGAGAATTAACCATACTAACAAACAAATTTTAAACTACTAATATGAAAATGATCATTTACAAAGATGTGGAATAAATGGCTTTAATTTATGTATTTTTTTAATTGAATACCCGATTTTAATAATTTTAAAAGTATTTTTCAGGTACTGAAACGGTCTTCTATAAAATAAAATAAGGGTTAATACAGAGGTAGAGGTGCATGTAGCGGAGAAGCGAATGTTGAGATGGATGTGTGGAGTATATTAGAGGAAGTGTGAAAGTAGCACCAGTGACCGAGATTTTAAGGAGTGGAAGGTTAGTTATGGACATGTAATGAGAAGGGAGGATAGCCATGTATGCAAGAGGTACTAGATATGATGGTAAGCGGAAGGGCCGGGAGAGGGCGACCAAAAAAAGTGTGCATGATTTGTGTAAAAGAGGATATGTGTATAAAGGGTTGTGAATGTAGAGATGAGAGCGGATAGTGAAGTGAAACATGCTGTGCCGAGCCCACCTAGTGGGATAAGGGCAAGAAAAACAACAACAGAGGTATGAATAATATGGTTTGATTATGGTCGGCGATGTAAAAAAAGTAGTTATAGTGGCATAACTACAGCAGTTGGAGATATGGTATTCAGGACTTTTTTATAGATATTAATACCTTCTATAATATTCTAGAACATTTTTTTGTTCTATCATAAATAGTTTTCGCAGCGCACGCGATGACAGATTTTTTTGTTTCACACCTTGGGTTACATTATTACATTTTTTTTAGGGATCCCTATTTTTTTTGGGACAGCTATATAGCTCAGTGAAAATGCAGCTATCTAATGATAATTTTTTTTTAAATTAGTCCAGTCGTTTTGGTGTAAAAACGTTACAAACATACATACAAAAACAAATCTTTGCGATATTCAAAATCTGGTGATCATATTTATATCTAAGAAACCCTGATACCTATGCGTATACAAAGCAGTGACGTTGACTATAACTCGCTTTCATAGTCAAAGAGAGCAGACTTTACTCGAGCGTTACACAATCTATCGTGACGTTTCAGTCTCATTCATCACCAATATACAATATGTCAGTGATGTTGACTATAAGTCTATCGTGACGATTCAGTCGGATTCACTACTGTCCACAAACGATATAACATTACTAATGACGTATCATTTACTCGTTCCCTTAATTGATAAGAGTCGACTTTTCTCGCGCGTTACACAATCTATCATGACGCTTCAGTCTCATTCATCACCAATATACAACATGTCAGTGATGTTGACTATAAGTCTATCGTGACGATTCAGTCGGATTCAGTACCCACTATGTACAGACTACTCGAGAGTGAGGGCTCAGTCTGATCCAATGCCCTTTTTACTTAAACACGAACATACCAAACAACGTATAGTGCTTGCTATCTCGTTCTCTCCCACGTTCAATCTTATCAATATATGAGTCTGTCTCTTTTTCATTTTATCGACATTCAAAAAACGACTATGCCAAAGAAGTTTCAACTTTGGAAAGTATTCAAGTGGAGAAAGTGAAACCTCCTCGGCTCATATTGCATTAAATTCTTTAATATAATTTCATTTTGTCAAACGCGTTCGGGCCTTACATAATAATGGTATATATTTGTGTCTGCAAGCGCTTTATTTACAGTTTAATCTCCACTAATTCAGGTCCTTAAATGTCATTCAACCGCCCGAGCTTCTGCCAATACACTTCTCGCTTGCTCCAGTGCTTTTCTGAAAAAAAATAAAATAAAAAAAGATTATTTCCTATAAATGCCAAGGTCATATGTAAAGTTAGCGCTTGTGTCCCATTTAGAGGGGCACATTGACTAATCAGACACATATGCGTGCAAGCTTCAAATTATCGACGCATGCGCGCTTATTTTATATGTCAAAATATTTGTAGAGAAAAATTCAATACACACGTACACAAAAATTATATATATACAGATATAACATACAAATGCAGAGGGTTGTCAGAGTGCAGCCGGCTTAAAGCCAGTTGAGCCAATGCTGCCAGTCGACGGAGAGCTTTCGTTCGCAGCTCGCCAGTACGCGGCAGGGTGTCAGCCAGAGCGGACGCCGCACTAGCTACTTGTGGTCCTGGGGCTGCGCCCGCCGCACAGCATAAGGTTTCTGCACGATAACATACACTAATATCAATATCACACGTCTCTAAATTAAGCATATAGGACCAAAGCACAGAACCCATCCAACTGTAGCGTGATGTCTTCTCCCCGAAGCTCTTCACAGCACCGTTGGACCAACTAGGCATCACTCAACCACGGTATGCCGATGACGTGGCCTAAATATTAACATGGATAAGACAAAAGTTGTTTCCAATATCCATGTTCCGTTCCAGTCCATGAGTACACATACCTGGGACATATAGACCAAGTAGGTAGATCCCATTTCGAGGAGGTCAACCACCGAATCCAACTCGGTAGCGTTCGGGAAACTACGGCAGATGATTTCATCTAAAATCCCCCAGTGTCTGAAGAACAAAGTTTTCAAACCATGTTGCCAGTGATGACCTTCGGTTCTGACGTGGTCGCTGACTATGGGCCTCGCGGGGCAGCTCAAACTCACTCAGCGAGCGATGGAGAGGGGCTATCCGTAGCAGAACCGAAGTCAACGACATAGCCCTACGAATCGCTGTGCTGAAGTGGTAATGGGCAGGGCACATTGCCCGAGGAACCGACGGACGTTGGGACCAGAAGGAGCTGGAATGGTGAACCCGCACCGGACTGCGCAATCAGGAGAGTCACCGCTGGAGCTAGGTACCACAACATCGAGCACAGTGGGCATCATTACGTGATACCTGTCCAGTCGTGGACGTCCATCGGTTGAAGCCACGACAACGAAGATACATTATAACAAAATCAGAGATGACCTTCTAAAAATGTTATACAATAAATAAAAAATCTTGGTAAAAACGATGACAATATGTGGGAGAGTATGGATTACTGTAATCTATATTGCAATGATAATGATAAAAAAGATGATACGGGTCTGAGTTTGTCGTGCGTTTTTCTCGGTGTCTGTATTTAACGATCACAAAATGTTTTTTATTATACAATAAGAAATATTAACCTATGAGTGAGAGAACGAGTGAGTGAGCGTGAAGAGTGGGAGGTGGTGCGGATAGCGCTAGAGCAGCGCGCAGTAGCCGCACTCCGCTGCCCAGGCAGCGTCTCCAAAACGCACCGCCTACGCCCTCTTGCAGCCTGAAAACAACCCCAACGTTATGACCTCTATTTAACCTTTATTAACGCAACGAATTTGTTGTTATCGTGTGAACATTTATAAAAGACCGAACGGGGGGGGGGAGGGGAGGGGGAGAGAAATACGAATATGTCATATGATTAGAATTATTAATAAAAAATATTGTTATATATATATTATTGCAAATGAGGTATGTAACTGTTTTCTAGAGAAACTTACTGAGAAACAATTACGACAAATACTTATAAAAATAAAAAAAAGCTGACTTTGAAACGAAATTATATTTCATAATGCAATTCATTACACACCAAGGAAGTTTCACTTCCTGCATATGTACACTGATACATGAATAAGATTTAAACTGATAATTTTTCTGTAATAAACTTTTGAGACCACAATTTTGCCTTACTTTGAAAAAAGCTAAAACACGATAACGCAAAACTGGTTCACTGTTGCATAATGCATACATACATACAAATTATCGTCAATACCTAGGTATGTACATACATACATACATAGCATCACGTCTCATTCCCATAGGGGTAGGCAGAGACAACATTCTTCCACTTGCCACGATCCTTGCATATATCCTTCGCTTCTTTCAATCTCATTAAACCTTTCATACAAGTTCGTCGGTTTAGAGTACTCTTGACCTGGCCGTTATTTAAAATGTCCTGGATTTGGTCCAGGAACGTTCGCCTTGGTCTTCCCCTTCCAACTTTCGCATTCACTCTTGACTCATAAATCCTTTTTGTCAGTCTCCTTTCATTCATTCTCTCTACATGCCCAAACCATCTAAGCATACCTTTCTCAATTTTAGTCACTACGTCTTCTTTTATACCACAACGTTCTCTTATCACACTATTTCTCACTCTGTCACTCAGTTTTAATCCACTCATGCTTCTCAACGCTCTCATCTCTACCGCATTTATTTTACTTTTGTGATTCTTCTGCCATACCCAACTTTCACTACCATACATAAGTGTTGGCACCAACACTCCAGCATGCACTGCCAGTCTAGCCCTTTGAGACACCATCTGGCTATTCATAAAAGCATGCAGAGCACCATTTACCATATTCCCTGCATTCACTCTCCTTTCGATATCACTTTCACATGTTCCATCTTTTGTAAATTTAGATCCCAAGTATACAAATTCTTTCACCTCTTCCACTTGTTCCCCATCTATCAAAATATTGCCATTCATCATAGATTCATCTCGTTCAAAAAGCATAACTTTCGTTTTGTTTACATTCACTTTCATTCCTTTCCCTTTCAAAGCTTCATTCATAATATTTAGCATCTCCTGTAGCTCATTGGCGGATGACGCAAGTATTACTTGATCATCATCGTAAAGTAAACATTTGATGAGTAATTCATTCATTCTTAACTCATACATACTTTCTTTTTAATCTGTCAAACTGTTATCCATGAAATATGTTGAACAGCCATGGTGACGCAACAAATCCTTGAAGAACACTCTTTCGACAGGAAACCACTCCGTGTACGTCCCGTTTATTCTGACACAAGCTCTAGAACCCTCATAGAGAGACTTCAATGCCTGAATCAGACAACCGCTCACCCCATACGTAGATAACGTTGACCACAGCTCATTCCTCACCACTCGATCATAGGCCTTTTCTAAACCTACGATAGCACAATCACCTTTTTGGTAGGTAAACCTAGGTATGTACATTTATTAATTTTCTTAATCGTGCATAAAGAACTTATACTTTAAAAAAAATACAAAAAATGTGCACTCACTGAGGGGGTAGGGCTGGTAGGAAGACGTCAGCGTTGAGTGCGGCGGCAAGGCGTGCACGAGCTGCTGTAGCCAGTTTCGCCAGCGTAGTATTAACGGGCTGCTCGCACGCCCGCACCAACAGCTGCCGCAGCCGCACACACGCACGCACACTCATCGGATCCCACGCATGCTCTACTATTTCTGAACACAACACAATTTCATTTACTATCCCAGGAATACACAAGAAAAATGACATACAAAAAGAAAATATAGGTATCATTAGCACTATCGTCCGTCTTTGTTTTTGGAAGCGGTATCCTAATACCTTGTATACATATACAATAACATACACTTATATAAATCCTTATACAGTAGTTTTAAAAAATAAAAAGTAAATAAAATTTTCATTTCAAAATGAATAAAGTTTATACATTAATTCAGTCTAGTTTTGTTCTAGTTGGACTATGATAGACTCACCAGTAACCTTCGGCAACACAACCTTATCAATTATCGTGGGCACCAGCATGAGGTCAGCATCTTCTCGCACCGAATCATCAGTCACCCTCGGTATGTGAGTCTCTTCTTCTGATGATTCTTCGGAATCACTTGATATCTTGTCTTTTATCACACCGTACATCATCAGACACCTGATAACATATTGTTTATTGCTACAGTTTCGCACTTTGCTGTGATTTTACTTGATGATCGTCATGGAATGTAATTTTTTTGAGGATGGCTTTGTTTGGAGACTGGTAACTAGCTAAAGCCGAAGCCACTGCGATTAAATAAACTATGGCCACCCCAGCATGGAATATCTACTGGGAAAGTAGTATTTGCTGAGACTATGATGTCATGAATTCAACTAAAGGCGTTATCGTATATTTCTACTTTTTTATTGGGTCTTGTTTAACTATGCTGCTGTAGATGCTGATCCCGTGGGAATATGGGTAAATCTATACTAGTGAAACTGTCTCATTGTTCTAGTGTCCAACATGTTTAAAAGTCGATATTGACGTATTTATAACGAATTATTCAATATTTGCCTGAACTTGGAGGTTTGCTTCAACCCCATGCCTCGGATGGCACGTAAAAGCATCGGTTCTGCACTTGATCTCTCTCCGTGGGTGTCGGATTGCCGTCACATCGGACTATGAGAGTAAAGGAATAGAGAGTGCACTTGTGTATGCCTTTCAAACAGCATGGCAGATCTATGCTTTATAAATCTCTCTTATGAGTAGGAGTCCTGTGCCCAGAAGTGGGACTTTAATGGCCTGACCTCGTGAGATCAACAGTGAGTTTATCAAATATACCAAAGATATAATCAAACCAATATTGTCTGTATGAGGAAACCTGTATATCCTGGGAATAATTCTGAGGTATCTTTAGGCTACAAGAGAGTATCGAATTCAAACTCCAAACACTGTTGAAGGTGAGTAAAGTAAATATAAAAAATACTCACCTGTACCAATCCATCTTCTCATAGTCCTCGTTATCTTCATCCGCCAGCGGATTCCATAATATTAACTATAAAAAAGGATATACAACTGTGACATTGAAATTAAAACTTAGTTAACATTCTTTATTGTTTACAGGTTAGAGCTTGACTGTAATCTCACTTGATGATAAGCGAAAATACAGCCCAAGGGAAGCCCACTAATCTAGCAAGATTTAATTTTACTTTTTATACTGGAATACTTATATAGGCCTAAGCTAAGTGTTTTATATTAGAATTAAGACATTGCATTACATGAAAAGTAACATTGATAAGTTCTATTCGCATTTGCATTATTTAAACTATTATTATAAAGAAGAAATTTAAAGGTAACTGTATACGTTTCTATAATAAACTCCCACAAGACGTTCTAAAGATGTCAATTAATAAATTCAAAGTCTTTGTTAAAAGAAAGTTGATAGAAAAATCGTATTATAAGTTGCAAGATTACCTAGACGATAGAAACGCTTGGGAGTGAACAAATTGCTCTAATTTTAATTAAAATATAGTAAACTAATATGTTATTGTAATGATGATGGTAAAAAAAAACCCGACTGAGTTTGTTGTGGGTTCTTCTCGGATCAGGGTGCGAAGGAACCCTCGTAACTTTAGACTTTAAGCCGATCTTGAGTACCATCATCAGATATATATTAGAATCAGAGTGTGGAAAAAAAATATAATTTGACGATTCAAATGTACTGTTATATGTCTACTTGAATAAAGATATTTTTGATTTGATTTGAAACATGTGTGTTTGTAACATTTTCACCCAAAAACTACTGGACCGATTTCGAAAATGTTTTTATCATTAGAAAGTTACATTCTCAAAACAATTAGGGATCCTTAAGAAAAATGCATTAATGTAAGAAAATTAGTCACCAAAATCGCGTGCGCTGCGTAAACTATAGAACAAATAAATATTCTACAATAATATAGAACTTATTAATATCTACAATAAAGTCCAAGATACCTCATGTCCAACTACTGTGGTTATGCCACTATTAGTCATTTTTTACAATATAAAAGTTAAAGTGCCGACAATAATAAAACCATATTATTCATAGTTCTGTATTAAATGTAAAGCATAATTTAATAATTTGAATTATTAAAATCGGATATTCACTTCAAAAGATATATCGTCGCATTTAAAAAGGGTCAACTTAAAGACAATAATGTTATGATATTATGTACACTTTGTTAAGAATAAGTGAGTCATCAATGGAGCCCCGCCCCCTAACCTAAATAATGACTCACTGCATTCTTAACGCGAACAAACTGTAGTAGTATAGCGATGGCCATATTCGTTTGTTCGCAGTGTATCATTTTATTCACATGTCATCATATACATATAGACAGAAAAGACAGTGTATTCTAGAATGAATGTTATTCATTAGCATAGTTCTTCTGGAATATTCGATACACATATTTGAATATCTCTTCTAAAGTAATTAAATGATATAAAACTTTTATGTTAACAAAAATAAATCTGTAGTCTGTCTTAGTTGACAGTAGATCGGTATCTACGTGGGTGAAACCATTATATTTGAATAAAAAGTTTTAATCGCAAGCTTCTTATTTCGCAATTTTCTAGATCTAAGTATTAGGACCATGTTTTTATAAAATAGATACAAAGTAGTATACATGTATGGATCAGAGTGCTGGGCCACAAAATGGGAGAATAAAAGGAAATTGCATGCAGCGGAGATGCGAATGTTGAGATGGATGTGTGAAGTGACAAAATTAGATAAGATTAGGAATTAGTATATTAGAGGAAGTGTGAAAGTAGCACCAGTGACAGAGAAGTTAAGGAGTGGAAGGCTACCCTGGTATGGGTATGTCATGAAAAGGGAGGTTAGCCACGTATGGAAGAGTGAGCAAGATGACCAAAAAAAGTGTGGATGGGAATGAAGTGTGAAAGAGGAAATGTGAGTAAGGGGTGTGAATGTAGAAATGACAGCGGATAGAGTGAAGTGGCGAAAGGAAACATGCTGTGCCGACCCCACCTAGTGGGATAAGAGTACAAAAGAAAAATACAATAACTTACATTAGTCTATACAATAAAAAATTGTTTTGGAAACATTGTGAACAATTTTGTTGACGTTTTTATTTCTCTGCTTTAATTTTATAATAGTTAATTAAGTTTGTTTTTGGTGATATTTTGTTGAATAGTACTCTTAATCTTCATTGATCCTATTTCAAGCTAAGTGGAGGACATACCTGATGTCTTACATAAGGAGCTATGAGCTTAGGCAGGCAGTCTGCCACGTAGGCGTCGTTATATAGAGCTGGTTGTCGCCGCCTCAAGCGAGCCATTCGAGCACAGACACCGCGAACTCCTCGCCACGCTGCCAGAGCATCAGAGAACAGCTTCCCAGCTTCTGAGCGGATAGCCTCTGGAAACCATGGAAAAGGTCAACAACAATCATTCACACAGCCCTGGTCAATCATTTACTAATACTTGTTACAATATATTGTTATATATTTATAACACTCCACTTCCAAGTGCTAATAGTGCGAAGTATCTCTGCACCTAGACCTTAAACTACCTTGGAAAAACTTTGTTAAGGCAAAAAGAGAACATCTCAATCTGACTTTTATGAATCTCCTGTGGTTATTGGGTCGTAATATTAAACTGAGTAGAGATATTAAACTACTGAATATATGGTCATCAAGTCTATATGGACTACAGCTATAGGGTAATGCCAGCAACTCCAATATCAGCATCACAAAAAGATTGCAGAATAAAATCTACAAATGACCACAGTCAAAGAAGATATCAGACTATACTCTAAAAACTATAAGCAAAGACTGGAAGTGCATGCGAACAGCCTAGTAATACTGCTGAAAAGACAGAACTATCCCAAACGCCTCAAATGGTACAACCTCCTGAGACTACAAGAGAGACTGTAATAACAGGAGTGTCTTCAACGGAGGACTGATTGCAAATAATTAATAGGAAAAAAAATAAGTCGTAACAATCACTCAAGATCAAATGATTTATTGTTTATTTATCCCTGTTCAATCAGCCACTCGCCAATAGATGACGATGTAATGCGTAAATCGTGCAATGTTGAATATTGCTGAATATTGTGACATTGTTCAGTAATACGTCCAATAATTAAATGAACGATGGTTTCATTTCATCGCTCTAGAAGATTATAATCTGGTCCTTCGAGCCGAATTTCAGAGGCTGTAAGTACTTACATTTTCATCACAATAAAAAAATACATTCTAACACACTGGTAGTATATTCTTAAAGAAATTTTCAATATTCAGCAATTTTGAAATTACATTTTGAACCCCTCAACCTTTCCGGTCCAAAGTATCATTAAATTACTCATGTTTCGAACGGGGGCACCAAAAGACCCCAGTTCCTTTGTATGGAAATCTGAAACGGAGTCACAGGGACATCACGTGCGAGCTACATTCACGGACGGGCAAATTAACGAAAACAGTATGGTATATTTGTCTCACTCTCTCCTTTAGCAGTACCGCATTAGTATGAGAAAGAGATACAACATGTCGCCAGCAGACTAAAGCAAAGCGTGCTAATAATAGGAATGTAGATGTTGCGTGTCAACTATTTGGGTTTTTGGTTATCAAGAATAATATTTCTGAACAATTTTCGCTTTCGACAATAAAAAACGGGAAAATGTTTTTTATAACGATTTTATGATTACAAAAGATATGAAGGAAGTAGATCTTCTAATACTAACAAGTTACTTTGCCATTACAAAGAGACACTGTAACATTATTTTTATGTAGTTCACCTGTTTCCTGGTGTGCATAGTGCAGCTGTGCTGGAGGCAGGTCGTCATCACTGGAGTCACCATCACGGTGTGCTGAGGCAGTTCCGGTGGCTTCCCGTTTTAATCTCCTCGCTCGTCTCCTGCCTTCCCGTTCTGCAGCGCGTTGCCTCTTCTCTTCAGATTCCACAGGCTTAGCAGCACCAGCTCGAGCTGAGGGCGTACCAAGGTTTTTTTGTTGCTGACGACATAATAATAAAAACATTTATTTGTTCCAAAAAATTACAGACACAGATTGAACCAATTAACACATAACTGTTTTATAAAAACTAAACTAGGTGAAAGCTGTATTTAAGGCGACGCCTTCTTATTAGTGTACTAATTAATTATAAAAATAAGCTGTATTTAACCGTCACAAGGATTAGAATTTAACTTAAACGAAAAAGTCAATATAATAAATAATATGAAATAAGTTGATGCGTGCAAGTGAATATCTGACTGTGTGTGTGCGTGCGTTTGAGCATGTGTGAGTGTGTGTGTGGTTGTATATATTTTATATTTGGTAATTTTATCGCTGGAATTACAAAAGTATTTCGCAATCCTGATAGGTTCGTGAGAGTAAGCTTTCTTACAAAATATCAGGATAGCAAGAAACTTTTGGGATTAGTTTTGACTACATGTCGTGCCACCCGAACGTGTTTAGAGGTAATTTAACCAATATTTTTTGCCTGGACGTTTTTAGCTGGTAGGGTGTTAACTATCCCATTAGATTAGATACATACAGTGTATGAAATATCATTTCCCAAATCAAACATACATACTACGAGGTACCATGACATACCGGCCAAAGCGAGTACATCTTGTGCCTGATCCCGTACATCAGCTCGACGCCTTTCCACTAGGAAGTCACACTTACGGCGGTGTAAAGCCAGTGCTCGAGCTTCCAAAGCCTCCAGCTCTGGCATCTAGAACAAATATAGTACTGTTAATCTTTCCGGCCTTAAGTATAAAATAATTAGTTTTACGTTTTCGTTTGTCTCTTTTGATTCAAGTTCGAACAAAGAGATTTGTATTCCGGTATGATGCTGAGTAGAAAACATAAGAGGTATAGCGCCTCTTACCAGATTAGCGCGCTTCCATCTTAGAGTGTATTATCGCTTACCATCAGGTGTAATGACAGTCAAGCGCTAAACTGTCAGCAATAAAAAAAAGTTATATTCTTACATTTATTACTGCGAGACACTCACCTCTAAGACACAGGCTTACCTAGTTTATGGGGCCAGGATATTTGATCTGCGGTATGTATGTTTTTACCCAAAATAAAAGAGTTTTATTATCAACCGTAACATTATGTTACCTTCTCATCCAAGCACTCGACGAGGTCAGTGATGTACCCTCTCGCTGCTTGTGCTCTCCTGTAGGCTGCATCCAAGTCCCCACAGCGCGCCTTCCGTGACTCTCTGGTGCGGGCTGCGTTCAAAAGTCGCTCCTTGCAGGTTTCCCGTTTCGCCATAGTGGACTGCCTGTCCGTCTCCAGCTCCGATAACCTAAACCAAAACCAGATAATGGCGAATAAATTTTTTTTCATAAATCAACTTGTAGCTTGGGGTTTGAAGAGGTAGTCAGTGTAGCTTGGGGTTTGAAGAGGTAGTAACAGTATAGCTTGGGGTATGGCGAGGTAGTCAGTGTAGCTTAGGGTTTGGCGAGCTGAAAACAGTGTAGCTTGGGGTTTGAAGAGGTAGTCCGTGTAGCTTGGGGTTTGGTGAGGTAGAAACAGTGTAGTTTGGAGTGTGGTGAGGTAGAAGCAATGTAGCTTGGGGTTTGAAGAGATAGAAAGTGTAGCTTGGGGTATGGCGAGATAGTAACAGAGTACCTTGGGGTATGGCGAGGTAGAAACAGTGTAGTTTGGGGTGTGGCGAGGAAGAAGCAGAGTAGCTTGATGTTTGTCGAGGAAGTCAGTGTAGATTGGGGTTTCGCGAGGCTGAAACACTGTAGCTTGGGGTATGGCGAGGTAGTCAGTGTAGCGTGGGGTTTGGCGAGCTAAAAACGGTGTAGGTTGGAGTTTGAAGAGGTAGAAACAGTGTAGTTTGGGGTGTGGCGAGGTAGAAGCAGAGTAGCTTGATGTTTGGCGAGGAAGTCAGTGTAGCTTGGGGTTTCGCGAGGCTGAAACACTGTAGCTTGGGGTATGGCGAGGTAGTCAGTGTAGCGTGGGGTTTGGCGAGCCAAAAACAGTGTAGTTTGGAGTTTGAAGAGGTAGAAACAGTGTAGTTTGGGGTGTGGCGAGGTAGAAGCAGTGTAGCTTAGGGTTTGAAGAGGTAGAAAGAGTAGCTTGGGGTATGGCGAGGTAGCAACAGAGTAGCTTGGGGTATGACGAGGTAGTCCGTGTAGCTTGGGGTTTGGCGAGGTAGTGCCATTCTAATTTATTATTAATTAACTCGAAGTTTAGCTAGTACTTTCGCGGTGTATGTAGAAAACCATAAGTAGTTTTTTTCGTATTTCAAAATACGAAAAACTAACCGTTTTTGTAGTGCTTCAACAAGTTCGTGTGCGGTAGCTGGCGGGGGCTGTCCCGGCGCCGTCAGCGGCCGCAGGTGCGTCGGGGTTTCCCCCAGCTGCGGCGGGGGCGGTGCCACGGCGAATGGATTCAACTCCACACCATTTCCTGGTAACAGTACCACAGTCATCAGACATTAATCAGCTACGAATTTCCGCTACGAGGTACCTTCGATGTTGGAGGCGATGGGAAAGACGGACTAGCCTCGCAAACGAGTAGACGAAGCTCTTTGTTAGATTTAGGTACATAGCTATTGTTATAAGAATAACATAAGCTGCTTTTTACACTTAATACACGCACACACACATGCTCACCGACTTGTATGGACTTAGACGCACATATTTTCACGGAGACTCTTACATTCACACATTTTATATGATTGTTCATTGAGTTTTCTCATTTTCGCCAACACATTGTGCAATATCTTGCTATATTAAAATGGACTGATAATAGTCAGAACCGAATCGCTGCGATTGCATTACAAATGCAATTTTTCCAACTCTGCATATGCTTTGCATTAGTAAAATGTTTGTGAACCGGGCTATTAATAGCTAAAATAAGACCTCGTCTGTTTGTGAAAGAAAAAGATCTGGCCCTAAAGGAAAGCATTTAAAGAAACCCTGTGCGAAAGCAAAAGATTTTATCTCGGTTGATGAAGATAGCCTTTAGAACCGTATGACTTAGGATTTGCAATTTATAAGGAACATACTGGTCACATTGTAACTGACAATTTGAAAATAATAGGATATTAAAATCGAAACAAGCAGTACGCAAACGGAGGTCACAGAACAATTTTGTTTACTCATGAGAAGTTTTTTACAATTGAGCAACATTTAACAAACATAATTACCGTATTTACACTCTCTAAGGAAGCTTCCTAATTAGTCGACAGAGTGCAACAAGAAGACTCTTCTGACTTCAGTGATGATTTGGTGGGGTATTTTTGTGAAAAAGGTGTCAAAACACAAGTGTATGAAGGTACCATTCTTGAGAATGTAGTTAAGTCCCTTAAAGACATCATGTTCAATAACCAAGAATTATCATTCCAGCAAGTCTACAGTCTTGTTTGGAAACAAACGTTTCGGACTTCACCAGAGCTGAAGACTAGCCGTCATCTGGCCCCGATCCTACTCCCTTGGATTACGATTTAAGGATTTAGGATTATAATACACATCTAAATGCTATGATAATTTGGGAGTCCTTAAAACTGTATTGCAGCCAATAGTCTCCCGTTTCGAATAAGCTTTTTATATTTTATATTTATGTATTAATCGAACACACTGTAAAAGTAATAAATGTTATTTGCAATAGAATTTTTTTCCTTTGTTTCATTTATGGCAAGAGTTGCTAGAATAAATATCTATAATAAACTTTCCTACTTCATTTTTATTTTTATTTTTAATCAAAGTGCGAACAATTTTTTAATTTTTTTTTACACTTCATTTTACGCTTAAAATAAGGCCACGACAGACGCCTATTTACATAAATAAAGAAGTAACAGATTAAAGCAACTTTAAAAAAAATTATGTGTACATCTATATTTTACGTTACTTGTTTCAATATAATTTTAAAATCTTGGTACATATTTGAATGTATGATATAAATAGTTAGTTAGTTAGTTAGTAGCAGCCCATTAACGTCCCACTGCTGGGCACAAGCCTCCTCGCACCGAGAAGAGAGGGTTTTTAGAGCATAGACCCACCACGCTGCTCCAGTGCGGATTGGCAGGCATAGTACACAAGTGCACTCTCTATTCCTTCACTCTCATAGTCCGATGTGACGGGAATCCGACACCACCGGAGAGAGATCAGGCGCAGGACCGACGGCTTAACGTGCTCTCCGAGGCACGGGGGTGAATCACACCGCCAACTTCCCAACTTCGGGCAAATATTGAGAAAATCTTAAAGAGAAAACTCAATATTTACTTTTTTGAATTGGCCCGACCCGGGATTCGAACCCAGGACCTCATGTCTGCAGTCGAACATGCTAACCACTAGACCAATGAGACAGTCGATATATGATATAAATATAATAAATATTTATTTATTTGGGAATTAAATTATAATGTAAATCTAACTTAAATAATGATGCAAACAACTTTTTTGTGTATGCATTGGTGTGTGTGTGTGAGAGAGAACGAGAGGGATGAGTGTATCTGTAAGCATGTATGTCTATACATAGCATCACGCCTCATTCACATAGGGATAGGCAAAGACAACATCCTTCCACTTGCCACGATCCTCGCATATCTCCTTCGTGTCTTTCATTCTCATTAAACTTCCTATATTGGTCCTTCTAAGAATCGAATCCAAAACCTCTGCTAGAGAAGCAAGTTTTTGGACCATTGCCACCGAGGCATCCAACTATATAACCTATAACGTTGGTAATATTAGCACCTAATATTACCTGCAATATCCGCAATAGAAGGCATAGCCTTCTGCATCTGCTGTTCCTCCCATTCTTCTGCTTCGCTGTTTATTTCTTCATCAGAAGCAGCTGCCGTACCACCTTAAAGGTATTACAAGTAGAAATTTAAAAAAGTATAGACATAATTAGCCTGTGATAAATAATATATAAATAAGGTAATAGAAAGAGAACCCCTTTAATAGTTTTTGAGTTGTTATCCAATCTGTGACCAATCTAAATTAATATTATAAAGAGGAAAGATTTGTGTTTTTGTATGTATTTATTCACGCCGAACGTAACCCTGGCCTGGACCCGGCCCATAAAGGTCCAGGTCGAATCGGTCCCCGAGACGGCGGGAGGAGAATGTTAAGGGGAGAATCCACCTAGGTGTCGAACAGATTTGAATGATTTGTGCACCTATCTGGTCTCCAGGCGCCGATCTCCTCGACGGCGACGAGCCCTGGCTGAATGAAACGTGGGTGTGTTTTTTGTGTGTGTCTGTAACCTGCCAAGGCGTCCAAAGCTGCTGTAGGCGACGCCGGTTCTTCTACTCCACTCCAAAATCACACAGGAAGTTCAACTGCGGCCACCGCGTGGGCGAAATAACCTAGCCGCGCTGCGACCCGCCACCTTTCACTAGAGGGCTACGATATGAGCCTACAAAACGCGACGATCTACTTCATTAGCCCCACAAACTAATTAACGCGTGGAATCACTGCACTTTCTCGATAAAATCATACAAAATCACGAAGAGGGCTTATTCTGCCCCGTCACCATACGCTTCGAGAGTTGACAACTCGATATCGACTTCTGTACTACAGACTACCGATAATCTATAGACTATATTGCTCTATGCTCATAGAGCAACGCGGAGGCGCCCTCTCGTGTCGTATACGGACGCCTCCTAATAAACCAATACATTAGTACGTCGGAAAGCTTGCAGATGGTACGCTCCTTCCAAGGTACCAATGGCTGGTGCCAGTTGGCGCCTACAGTATTTATGTATGTTTGTAACTTTTTCACCCAAAAACTAGATAGATTTCAAAAAAAATTTTCACTGTTCAGAAGGCTTCATTTTCAGTAAGCTACACAGGCTATATTACTTTCTCACAAAAAATAGTGATCCTTAATAAAAATGTATTAATGTAACCCAAGGTGTGAAACAACAAATCTGTTACCGCTCAGAGAATCTGATGATTTCTGACAATTGGTTATAGACACGTATCCAGTTGCCCTTTAATGAATTATTAAATTTATTAGGCCTAATAGAATTTTGTTTATATTTCTTTTATGAGGTGAAAATTCTTTAGGCGCATGAGGGTAAAATTTGTACAGAGTAAACGAGTGATTAACGTCAGAAAGACGTTCAGCTTTTTTTTATATTTGTTGCCTCATATCTTCCGACTGGGTGAACAGATCATGATGATTCTCTTTTTATATGAAAGCTGGTGCTTGTCGTAGGGTGCTATTTTTTATTTATTCCAGTTCTGATGATGGCATCCATGAGAAAACCGGAGGGAAAACAAATGGACGAATAATTCGTTTTTTATCGGAAAGGTTATGCTTCAAGGGTTGTTTGGTTAGGTTAGGTTAGATCATGGGATCCATGACAAAGTAACGGAACTCCTCAATAATTAGGAGCAAATTAACGATACTCGGCAGAATCTTTTATAAGCTATCCGGATATACCGATATGGTCAAGTGACTGTCGTACACAAATATGATGATCAATGGAACACCTCAACGGCTTACAGTAAGGGTACGATTTGTGGAGTATGTGTGTAAACAAATTGCAATGTGCTTGCGTTTGTTGCTGCATTGCAATATTTATTAAGGTGTATTATATGTGCGGTGGTAGCCGAGTGTGCGGGGGAGAAGGGGGGGGGNGGGGGGGGGGGGGGGGGGGGGGGGGGGGGGGGGGGGGGGGGGGGGGGGGGGGGGGAACTATTGCGTACCAATGTAAATTTCGCTTAGTGAATATTTACAATTCGTCATTTGAGATTTCAATAAACTTATTTGTATAAGACACTTCTACTGTTTTAATGACAAATAAAGCAGAAAAAACTCACGTTTAGGCTTATCGGTGGGCAATTCCAAGCCACGGACCTGTATTCTGCCGTCTTCGTCGTCATCGTCATCCACGTCATCGTCACGAACCAGCCTGGAGCCAGGACCACTCTCAGAATGTATAGGCACGAAATCCCCCAACTCGCGAGCCTATAATATGAAACATTTGCTGGAATATCTCACACAGGCTACTTTGTTTGATATGTGACATTGTTAGCATACCCTAACCCTTTCCCAAAGAAACCATTATAGGAATCCCTTATCCTATTATCAAAGCAAGAGCGCAAGAAACGCCTGATTCCTGATAAAATGTTCATAAATAACGCTAAAACCGGTTTTACATTTAAAAAAGTACGTGCGTACAAAGAACACATGACAGAAGTGAAACTTCTTTGCCAAACAAATTTTTAAGTATTGTTTATATTTATACAAATGGAAAACTTTAAATTTCCGAGACCCAGAGGGAGAGAAAAAGGAAGATACGTTAGGAATTTAATGAATTTAATTGCCATTAAAATATCAAGTATCGGAAATTAATATAAAAAAATCATTGAAATCGCAAATGGCGAATTGTAAATAAAATGCCAAATGTTATTTATAAATATTAACGCTACTTTCAAACGAATTAGCTTTTAAAACGCTGCACATTTTCGTGACGATAATCACACGTTTCATCAGAAAAATTTTACCTTCTGCGCCTAAAGAAGTTTCACTTCAAAAATTTAATATTCTTTAGGATCAAAAGATCTGTTTTGAACCGTAATTGATAACAAATCAATCACCAGTTCGGAAAGCTGAATCCACTGAGCATAAACTGGCAAGAAAATGTGTAGTTACCTTGCGTTTGAATTGTGTTAATGTATTCTCAGAAATTGCAAAAGTTAGCAAATATATCCACTACAAAATTTGTTGGTAGTAGGCAGAGACAACGTCCTTCCACTTGCCACGATCCTTGCATAACTCCTTCGCTTCTTTCATTCTCATTAAAACTTTCATATAAGTTCGTCGGTTTAGAGTACTCTTGACCTGGCCCTTATTTAAAATGTCCTTCCCTTCCAACTTTTGCATTCACTCTTGATTCATAAATCCTTTTTGTCAGTCTCCTTTTATTCATTCTCTCTACGTGCCCAAACCATCTAAGCAGACATTTCTCAATTTTAGTCACTACGTCTCTTTTAATACCATAACGTTCTCTTATCACACTATTTCTTACTCTGTCACTCAGTTTCAATCCACTTATACTTCTCAACGCTCTCCTCTCTACCGCATTTATTTTACTTTTGTGATTCTTCTGCCATACCCAACTTTCACTACCGCACATAAGTGTTGGCACCAACACTCCTGCATGCACTACCAGTCTGGCCTTTTGAGACACCATCTGGCTATTTATAAAGGCGTGCAGAGCGCCATTAACCATATTCCCTGCATTCACTCTCCTTTCAATATCACTTTCACATGTACCAACTTTTGTAAATTTAGATCCCAAGTATACAAATTCTTTCACCTCTTCCACTTGTTCCCTATCTATCAAAATATTGCCATTCATCATAGATTCATCTCGTTCAAAAAGCATAACTTTCGTTTTGTTTACATTCACTTTCATTCCTTTCCCTTTCAAAGCTTCATTCATAATATTTAGCATCTCCTGTAGCTCGTTAGCGGATGACGCAAGTATTACTTGATCATCAGCGTAGAGTAAACATTTGATGAGTAATTCATTCATTCTTAACCCATACATACATTCTTTTAAATCTGTCAAACATTTATCCATGAAAAGGTTGAACAGCCATGGTGACGCAACACATCCCTGTCGAACACCTCTTTCGACAGGAAACCACTCCGTGTACGCTCCGTTTATTCTGACACAAGCACTAGAACCCTCATAGAGAGACTTCAATGCTTGAATCAGACTACCGCTCACCCCATACGTAGATAACGTTGACCACAGATCATTCCTCACCACTCGATCGTAGGCCTTTTCTAAATCTACGAAATCACAATAAAGTTTTTGGTGTTTAGCCAAACATTTTCCAGTTATGCAGCGTAAAGAAAAGAACTGATCCGTACATCCCATTCCTCTTCTAAATCCTGCTTGCACGTCCCATATTTTCACATCAGTTTCATTAATCTAGAAATAACTATTTCAAATAATGAAAAAATTGCATTTAACTTCATTTATTCGAGAAATACTTAGTTTTTATTCTTTTTAGAACAAAGCACGTAGGAATTCTTGTAACTTTTGCCACATCGATTAAATGAAGGTTGCTGTAATACCGTGTCTGATTTCATTTTGAGATGTTTTTTTAAATAAAATAAACAATTACTTCACAATTAATACCAAACTCTTATTTCAACCTTATAAATATGAGTATTCAATAATAAGTACTTTACCTAAAAATTTGTATTACTCTTACCTTTTATTGTAACAAAGGGAGTCTACATTTGAATATAAAACATACTCTATTGTGAGAGATATATAACCAATTCCTTCTCATAGTAATTTGTCAATTGGAAATCTTCTAATCACGTAAAGACTCACAGAAAGTCTTGAATTATTATAGAAAAAGTTAAAGTAAGCTCTACTAAAAGCAAGATTAAACTTGGAAGAAAGTCATAGGGTAAACCCTGTTTGAATTAATAAGCAAGTCAAAGGGCAAATTCTGTTTAAACTTTAAAGCAAGTTTAACGACAGACCTTATTTAAACATGGAAACAAGTCAAAAGACATCCCCTGTTTGATTTGACTATGAATGCAAATGAAGAGATAAATCCTGTTAAAACTTGGCCACAGGCTAATCCTGTTTAAATTTGAAGGAAAGTCAAAGAACATCTGTTTAAATTTAGAAGCAAGTCAATATACATTTCCTGTTTAATCTTGGGAGCAAGTTCAAGGACAGATGTTACTTAAACATGAAACAAGTAAAAAGGCACCACCTGGTTGAATTCAGAAACAAAGGTTCAATCCTCTTTGAATTCGATTGCAAAAAATGAGACAAATACTGTTTAAACTTGGAAGCAAGTCAAAGAACAAACCCTGTATAAAGTTGGAAATACATCAATGAACAAACCCTCATAAATGTGGGAGCAAGTCACAGAACAAACTTTGTTTAAATGTGGCAGCAAGTTGAAGAACAAATATTGTTCGTTTTAACTTGGAGGACATATCCTGCATAAATTTAGAAGGTAAGTTAAAGACTAAATAATATGTACACTTGTCAAGGCAAAGTGTGGATCCTGTTTAACGTTGGAAGCTAATCAAGTTGTAATCTCCAGTGATGGCCAGCTCCTAGTCCCTCACCTCTCATACCTGCTGTCGCGTTTTGCGCGCTGCGTGGATGAGCGCGGCGTCGGGAATGTGTCCAGGAGCAACGGCCAAGGCCGCGCGCACCGACTCAGCTCGGTAACGATGGAACCCCCTACTATCCTCGTCTTCATTCCCACTGTCATCCGATATATCTCCTGCCCCATCAGCAGCTAAAGCCGCCCTCCCTGACAGAATCAGCCCTTCCAGGTTGATTTTTTTCTTTGCTTTCTGTGTCTCTTTCTCTTCTGCTGGTATCCCCTAATTTAATAGAAATTGTGTTATTGCAATAATAAAATATAAATAACATAATCAACCAAAATATTTTCTTTGCCCTAACTGTTACACAATCATTTTGCAAAAGCAACATTTATGCTTATACTTGTGAAATGTATTTTTATTGTAAAAATATTAGAAAACACAAAAACCTTAATTCAGGTCACACAAATGTTTATATCTAATAACTATAAACAATTTTGTTTGATAAACTTTAGTTGACATTGAAATAGATAATGACTTACAAGATTAATCTCATCATTATGATTGTCATATTTATTATTATCACCATCAGGAACATCAGGGAGTCGTCGTTTTTCCTTATCCCTACGCTTGGCGAGACGTTTACTTTGTGAGGATTTTTTCACTTTAAATACTTCTGTTTCTTCTTCTGTAAGATTAAATACAATGCAATATTTATGAATATTTCGCCAGTAGTTAATAAATGGTGTAACCATACACTAACACTGAAAATATCTTGTTTCATATTTATAAAAGAAACTACATTCTATGCCATAAGCAAACTTACATTTGTTTGTATTAATACACCCTATAAAATTATATATTTTATAGGGTGTATTAATACAATAGCCCACAAACATAGTTCAACTTATCAATACAAATGCAATTATGCACACAGGTATATATACTTAATATATTAATATAATTGATGTATATAATATATTAATATAATTGATGTATTTTTTCTCATGTTTTATAGGTTTCTCTTTGATATAATGACCCCCATGATACTGTTACACATAGATGTTTTGAGTAACCTGTGAAATTATTATTATAAAACAATTACAAGTATATAGCTTTTATTTCCATTTATTAACATTAAAGTAAATTAAATTTAATTGGTACTCCGTGAACTTAGGAAGAAAACAGGCCATTGTTTCTCTAGTGGTTGCATCCTACCTTCATCAGCGAAACTTAATTGTGGGGTACTTTTAACTGGTTTGTCTTCTTTTTTATTGTGACTTATAATAGGTGGTGGTGGCGGCTCCGGGTCGCCGTCCTCGTCATCGTCAGCACAAAACATACGCCGCTGTATTTTTTTAGGTTTACGAAATAGAGACATGTTGTGTTTTTGGATAAATAAACAATACACTAAAAATAACGTTATTTATTTATGTCTTATATAGTCAAACCATGCGAATTGTACTTCAAGTTCTCTTTTTTTTATGCTTTTTTTAAATCACAAGCGATTGCAAAACCGAATGGCAACACATGACATTTAAAAAGAATATATATTAATGTGTCCCACAGATAATACTAAGATGTAAAGTACTCTGTGTTTTTGAATATTTAATGAGAATATTGGGAGAAGAGACATTTAACAATTTATAAAAATCGCTTATAAAAAAATGTCCAAGTAATTTTTGCATAGTGTGGAATTAATTCCTTTATGCAGTATACCATTTGTAAGACAGATTTTGGTTTTACGAATAAACCTTAATGCACTAACATTATGTTCATATTCTAAATTAGAAATAATAAAACCGTAATTTTTACCTGCAGAAGGCTGAGAGCATTATTATACTTTAAAATATTTATGTAGAAAATTAATTACAGTACAGCACCATAGACTATGTAGAGTAACTTACGACAGCTGTAGTTTGTCATGCTCTAGAATTCTTTATTCTTCTTGTCCCGCATCGCGCACTAAGTGGTGCGTATCGCGTTTTGTCTTGGTAAGTTATTAGAATATATCCGTAAACTTTGTTTCAATCTCTATAAGATTGCATTTATACTTGATTTTAAATTATAATATTGTGTGAAACGAATTCATTTACAATGTTATTTCTATTTATTATTTTATATTTATGTGATGACATGGTTGATTGTAATGCTTGTTTTCAGTCCTTAAATTTTTCGAAGTCCCTACACACTCCAAGATGGGTAGGGAGGACAAGGCCACCTGGAAGTCAAACTACTTTACCAAGATCATTGTAAGTACATAACGTTTTATAAAATCTTAACCTTGTGTAGCCTGATCATTAACCAGAATACGAATTGTATGAATCTTAAAAAACTTACAATGTGTTTATGATATAGTAGATGTATACGAAATCCTTTTGATATTTATGGTGGCTAAACATACACATTTTTTACATATTTATTTTGGATTTGCATGTTGAAATACTAACTATTGAATTTCTTATTCTTGCCCATAGAATGGACATTCCTAACCTGTGATAGATTTATCTAATCTAAATTGATCCCACTTCAACTAAGACATCAAAATTACGTTAACTGTAATCATATCTTTCCTTTCAGCAATTGTTGGACGAATACCCAAAATGTTTCATTGTGGGCGCAGACAATGTGGGATCACAGCAAATGCAACAAATCCGTATCTCTCTTCGCGGAAGCAGTATTGTGTTGATGGGCAAAAACACCATGATGCGTAAGGCCATTAAAGATCATTTGGAGACCAACCCTGCTCTCGAGAAAATCCTGCCTCATATCAAGGGGAATGTAGGATTCGTTTTCACCCGTGGTGACCTGGTCGAGGTTAGTGTTATTATCAAATCAAATCTTGTGATACCAAAACCTACTACATGCATCATATATAATAAGTATAACTTTTCCTTATTTATGTCTAGCTGATGCTCTGCTATTATCTCTGTATTACATGTGTAATTCTTTAAGGCTTTAATAAGTAATAGCGTCAGTTTTTATTATCTCAGCTATTGGTCAGGGACAGTCACCTCCAAAGCAGTCACTCAAGAGATGTTATACATATAAAGTTATATGAATTTATTGATTAACTGCTAGTTTTAATTAAAACACTTCATATTATTTATTTGTGTAGATGGTCTAAGGCTTGACTGTACTGTATATTCAAAAAGAATTAACCAACTGTTTTGAAGCAATTTACCTTAACACATTGACTGCGATGCCAGTCACAGGTGGCCAGTATATCACAGCTACATCTGTGTAATGGGAGAAATATACATGATGTTATATAAAAAATGGTAGGATTATACAGAAAGGCTGTTTATTGTTTTCTTTAGAGATTTCGAATTCAAGATAGCTTTGAGAAACCCCTCATAAGATCTGAATATTTGCAGCGGTTACCAGTGACAGCTGTGGTGGTCAATGTCATAATGGTTTTTATTTTTGCTGATGATTGGAAACTTTGCTTACATATTAAATGCCAATGACAGTGCCATAATTTGTATAAAATTTCCCACTATCCTTGTTCAGAGGCAGGATTAATATATTCTTTTAAAATAGATTCTTAATGAAGGAATGAAAGGGACAGTCTGTTTGCAATACAGCAACTTTTAGTACAATTAATAAATCATACTAAAAAATAAATAATAGTTAAAAAAAACACATGCTTTTATAGTAAACTGAACTAAAAAATAGAAAATAACTCTTAACAATAAGTTATAAACAGAATCATATAATCCAGAGTGAATAGCATGGGGTGCATTTCACAACTCCCCATAACTCTCTTTCATAGTTGCCAATAGAATGATTGTAACCTTTAATATGTCAAGCACCCCATGGCTTTCACTCTGAATTCAATGAGTCTGTTTATAATTTATTATTAAAAGTTATTTTCTAGTTTTTAGTTTGGTTGAATATAAAAGCATGTGTTTTTAGTTTTCTTTAAACTATTATTTATTTTAAATTCAGTTTTAGGGCATATTTTTGTTAATAGGTAGGTAGTCACATAAAACTGTCCATTACTATACTCTTGAGAAAGCAGAGAAAATATCATGTTCTAAACTTGCCCTGCCAATAATTGAATGCACTGTGTGCAATGTTAGCAAATCCAATACTTGAATTTCTGAAATCAAACCAGGGATGGTGTGAAGGTTTATTAACAATAAAGTAAGTAATCACATCATCAGTGAGACCCTCAAACTTTTGAAGTAATATATATCTGAATAACAATTTCCATTTATAATTCTTATACAAGACAGAAAAGTCTGTCCTAATACCAGGGAATACAATATTGTTTCTTTGGGTTCGCTTCAGACTACATAAAAGCTTTGAATTTATCCTAGTGTAATTTTCATATTTTAAAAATTGCACTGGCATTTCAAAGGCACAAGATCTATTTGAATATGTTAATAAATGAGAATGAAATATATAGTAATGACTACATGAACAATTGTTGTTATTTGTCCCAAAGATTATGATTTTTCAATAAATTATGCTCGATAATTAAAAGAAAATATTCTTCTTTCTCTATGGTATGGGATAGTTATAGTAATCAAATGTAACTTAGTAAATATAGTAAGATTGTCTCATTGGTCTAGTGGTTAGCATGTTTGTCTACAGATATAGGGTCCTGGGTTTGAGTCCTCGGGTCAGGTCAATTTAAAATCGATATTAAGTTTTCTATTAAGATTTTCTCAATATTTGCCTGAAGTTGGGAAGTTAGTGTTAATAGAGAGTGCACTTATGTACTATGCCTGCCAATCCGCAGTAGTGGGTCTATGCTCTAACACCCTCTGATATGGATGAAGAGGCCTGTGCTTATCAGTGGAACATTAATGGACTGCTACTTCCCTTTAAATATAGTATTTAAAATATTAGTTGTAAATAGTTTTACTTTGATCAAAACTATCAAAATTTTTGTATACTTTCAAGTTAAATTTCCTTTTGATCCATATAATTAACTACTGTATAGAATTATGTATCAGCAAGGAAAATTTTTACCTTGGCATTTTGTTCCTGGTAAAGTAGACACTAATTGCAGTGAAAACCTACCACTAAACGAAATTGATAAATTAGGAAATAGTCCTTTCTTGTTCCAAGTTTTTACAGTCCAGTGAACTTGCTGTGAAGTTCAGTCTGTTCAGAGCTCACTATCAAGACAGAATACCCATTAAGACTAGATATTTATATGCATGTTTATGCTTATAGCCCATTGTGCATTAAACTTGAGGGTCTGGAAGAAATCCCTATTTAACAATGAGACCATCTCATTATATATTTCTTTTTATGTTGATTATTAAAACCCAGCTGCCTCATTGGTCTAGTGGTTAGCAAGTTCGACTACAGACATGAGGTCCTGGGTTCGAGTCCCGGGTCGGGCCAATTAAAAAATGGATATTGAGTTTTCTATTGAGATTTTCTCAATATTTGCCCGAAGTTGGGAAGTTGGCGGTGTGTTCCACCCCCGTGCCTCGGAGAGCACGTTAAGCCGTCGGTCCTGCGACTGATTTCTTTCCGGTCGTGTCGGATTCCCGTCACATCGGACTATGAGAGTGAAGGAATAGAGTGCACTTGTGTACTATGCCTGCCAATCCGCAATGGAGCAGCGTGGTGAGTCTATGCTCTAAAAACCCTCTCTCATATGAGTGAGGAGGCCTGTGCCCAGCAGTGGGACGTTAATGGGCTGTTACTTATTAAAACCCAGCAGAAACTTTACTATCATAGTAGTTCAATGGTACATTCCAATTTAGTGTCCTTGATGAAGCAAAATAGAGGATTAAGGCAGTCCTGCAATTTATAGTTCAGGCTCCAGTAAAAAACTTGCAGCTCCCTTTCAAGTGCCCCCTTTCAATATATAGGGATAACATTCTCAAAAATAGGCAACAGCATGCTATACATTTACACTTTAACTTTGTGTTTGTTATCAGGTCCGTGACAGACTCCTCGAGAACAAAGTGCGTGCTCCTGCCAGGCCTGGTGCCATCGCCCCACTGGCTGTCGTCATCCCCGCCCAGAACACCGGTTTGAGTCCTGAGAAGACTGCCTTCTTCCAGGCCCTCTCCATCCCCACTAAGATTTCCAAGGGTAACATATATTATATTAATATACAATGTGTTAGGAGACAGCTCCCGAAAACGAAGAGTTTGATGTTGGGATGGAAAAATAGATCCTGATTTAAAAAAAACCAGCTATGAAACATGTCTAATATCAGCTTATGCTTGGTTTACCGTAAGGGCGCGGCGTGGCGGTTTTTCAGACTTTCGCCCAGTTTAGTCGTTTCTTTTACACGCACACTGGCGTCGGCCGCGTGCGTTCGTTGACCCGAGCGTCAGCTGTGTTTCCGATTTTTAGTACTACATTTTTTATGAAACTGTCTTTTCATTAAACTTTTCTAACATGACGGAGCGTAAGTAATCATAATAAAACGTTTTAAAAATATGATGTTTTTTAAAAATCTGAACAGATTTTATTTTAGTACAGTCATCCGTTTCGTTTTCGGAAGCAATCGCCTAATACCTTTTATATGGATATAGATTTAACAACTTTTTGATTTACATCTATTATAAAAAAATGATAAAATTTTATGTTTAAGTTATATAAAATTTAATAGTCAAAGAGAAAGAAGAGAAAGTTATAGCATATCTGTATAGGAAATGAACAATGGTATAAATAGTAAAAAAATAAAAATATATAATTTATGCTTTGTATATCTTTTGTCTGTTCTAATTCCAGAGAAATCTAACATTGTTTTTCTGGCTTCGCTTTCAGACTAAATGAAAAATCTTTAAATTTATCCTAGTGTGATTGCTTCACTTGACAATGGCACTGGCATTTTAAAGATACAGTTGATGTTTAATATGGTGGAGAAAAATTTTAAAAATTAATGAATATTGTATCACTTAAATAATTTCATTATTTACATACATAACATTATGCCTTATTCCCTTTGGGGTAAGCAGTGACCAAATCCTTCCATTTCCCACAATCCTTCGCTTCTTTCTTTCGCATTAAACCTTTTATACAAGTTCGTTGATTTAGAGTACTCTTGACCTAGCGCTTATTATAAATGTCCTGGATATGGTCCAGGAATGTTCAGCTCGGTCCTCCCCTTCCAACTTTCCCATTCAAGCATAACTAATATGTAGATTTGGCTGTGTCCGTTGAATGGTATAAATATTTGCTTTGCAGATGATCCAAGTTCAATTCTTGGCAGGGCAGCTTTAGGGAATTCTGATTAATATTTGTGTTATCCACTATTTGCTATAATATATATAATAACCCCTTCAGGTACGATTGAAATCATCAACGATGTCCACATTCTTAAACCTGGTGACAAGGTGGGAGCTTCTGAAGCCACTCTGCTCAACATGTTGAACATCTCTCCCTTCTCGTACGGTCTTGTTGTCAAACAGGTGAGTTTACACTCTGTTATTGATATTTTATTTGTATATAGTATATGTGAAATTATTTGTACATTCAAAATGAATCTTACATTAACATTGCAGTAGATGATATTTTTCCGACTACTCCTTTAATTTAATTTATGTTGACATGATATTAGGGTATATTTATTGTTTCCTTATCCTAGTCTTGTTTTTATTATGGGTATAAAGCAATTTCACACAAGAAATAAAAGTAAACTTGTAATTGTCGTGTTGAGCATATACATTTTCAGTAAGACAGCAAAGTCTGTTTTAGATGCATGATTTAAAAAATATATCAAAACTAATAATTAAAATAGTGCTAGTACGGTGGTTAATTGGACCTAATAATTAAATTTTCTCTGTATGAAAATAAATAAAAAAAAAAACCCTTTTACATAAGGCATATTATAATGTGCAAAATATTATACATTGTAACATACAAAACTATTTATAAGAGTAATTTTTGAATTTCTCTGTAGTTTCCTCTTTCAATCAACTTTTCAAACTGGTGATAGATTTGTTGCTTTTCAAAACTACATAAATAAAGAATATTATCTGAAACCGTTTACTTGCTTCCTGATACAATTATCCCAAGGAGTTGAGTACAGTTTGCACAATCACAGTGCTCTCTGATAATTAATCTTTGGGAAAGTAGTTGCTGGTGTTTTCATTTTAATATTCAGCACAATTGCTGACGATTGAGATTACTAGCAAACATTAAATCTTATTTTAAAACCATATCGAGTTCAATTCCATGTTAATGTCTGAATTACAGATGTCAGTTATAAGGAAACTATTAAAATTGGTCTTAAGTGATATTCCAATGGCTGTTTTACATTTCAATACAAATGAGGGGTCAATACTGGGGTGCTTTGGTACCCCCATTCTGATCATTCGTTATTTTTTAATACTTTAGAGATTAATCATGCAATACAGTCATACAGATTAATTTGTCAAAGTGTGGGAGGTTTTAAGAACAGTTGTGTTAAAAGAATCCTTTCTTCTTCCAGGTGTATGACTCTGGTACCATTTTTGCACCTGCCATTTTGGATATTAAGCCGGAGGACCTCCGTGCCAAGTTCCAAGAGGGAGTGGCCAATGTGGCTGCTCTTTCGTTGGCTATTGGCTACCCAACAGTGGCTTCTGCACCACACTCTATCGCCAATGGATTCAAGAACTTGTTGGCTATTGCCGCTGCCACTGACATTGAGTTCAAAGAAGCAACCACTATCAAGGAGTTCATTAAGGACCCGAGCAAGTTCGCCGCCGTTGCAGCAGCCCCCGCTGCCGCAGCAGCACCCGCCGCCGACAAGAAAGAGGAGGAGAAGAAACCAGAGAAGGAGGAGTCTGAGAGTGATGACGACATGGGCTTCGGACTCTTCGACTAGATCACTTTGAACTGACTTGCACTTTCTAAACTGAATCTTATTAACAATGGGTTGAGTTTAGAAAGGCAAGATAGTTTTGTATGTGGATTGTCGCGGCCACGGTATATATACACCGCCGGGTTTGGACTCCCATATGGCGGTTATTTGTATCGGTGTAAGTGAATATATCTACTTGAATAATGTGTTCTTTTTATTGAAACCCCTGATACGACTGAGTTTCTTGTGTGGGTTCTTCTAAGGAATCCTTGGTAACTAAACTTTGTCTTCCTCTAACATCATGTATATTATAGTCACCTATATAATAAGTTGCTCAATATCAATTGTTACAATTTTTCTATGGTTATTTCGAAATGCAGAGGTAGTTTTAGAAATTCATTATAAAGCACCCCACGCTTTTAGGTATTGAGTTACGCAGCGAAGTGCAATAGTTATTATATTGACGGAAAAGTGGCAGACGGTTGCAGAGCGCAAGAGAGGATTTATGCTTAGTTCAGTGGTCGGCGCGTTGGTACTGGCAAGCAAAGATGGAATTACGTCAAGTATTGAAAATTAGAAGAAAGTGATTTATGTTTGAATTACGACTTTGTATGGAAGATTGGATGGCTGTAAAACTGTTACTAAGGAAAATCTGATAAAGAAGGAATAAATAATTGTATCGAGGCTTTGCTTTAACAATTGTTCAAAGATTCAGTACACACATGCTAATAAAGCGTTTCATAAAAACAAAGGCCGGACACGTTTATACTCTTCAGGAAAGTGGAAAAAAAGGCTCACGTTTTATATGTGATAACAATATGGACGATGAAATTAAGATACTTATGGGATGGCAAACATTACGTTACGGACTTCACCCTCTACTCAATGTTTAGTGTGCGATAGACTTATACAATGGTATATGTCTATCGCTAGTGAACAAGATTTTACTAACAAACAACCTTAAACAATTTGAATAATAATAAGTTCAACTTAGATTAGTTAAAGTTGTCACTTTTCAAAATTTTAAAAAGAATAAAAAAAACAATATAAAAACCAGTATTTATTGCGTCTTATACATTTGTCTGGTGGTACATATTCGACTTACAGCGGCGATTCAAAGACAATAATGGTGAAAATAGCTTTTAAATAAAAATATGAGGGTACAATACTATTTTTCATTGAGCGAATGAACGCACCATACAATATATACAAGTTTTTTTTCGGATATATATCACGATTTATGTATATTAGGATACAAATATTGTTTTCTTAACGCAAATATAAGCGTGATCACTTTTAGATAGTTTGTAATATACAACTTTCTAATTTTTCTGAGTTTGGTGGGGAGGCTTTGGTCGTGGCTAGAGATTTGTGTTCCGGTACGATGCTGTGTAGAAACCGTAAGGGGTATATCGCCTCTTACCTGATTAACGCGTTTCCATCTTAGATTGTATCATCAGTTACCATCAGGTGAGATCGCAGTCAAGGGCTAAAGTGTCAACAATAAAAAAATATATATATATGTCTGAGTGTAATAGTCTTCAGAACGCTGGCGCCATCTGTCTATCGGCGTGGGGCAGAGTCAATAGTGACAATCCGGCGTGCATCTCCCCAGTTCTCGAGTGACGGTCCGTCAGAGCAGTCGACTATTGAAACTGTCACGTTCCCAGCTATTATTATTAAAGAGTTTGTGTAAATTGATATCGGGAACATTAATTGATTGGACATTATAATCCGAGTTAATAAAGTTTGATAGCACCAACATTACCCACCATCGCCCACAGTATGGAATTATGGATGGCATTAATGACGACGTCGGCGAAGAACCCAACGCCCCTATGATTTCTTTTTTTTAACTTTCTTCCTTCTCGCTTATTCTCCGACATATATCCCAGCTTCCGCGCGGGATGGGGGAGGGGGAGGGTGAGAAAGGGCATAAGTTTTTTTGAGAAAATTATTAATATATATATATATAAAAACACTATACTATATCCAATTATTAGGCCATATATAGTAATTTTAAGTTATTTTTTCTGGACCAGAGCTAGAACACATAGTTCTAGCTCTGTTCCAGAAAAAGAGTGATCACTTTTCTCATTTTCACAAGAGGGTAGTTTTAAATTAAATTTAAAATAACGCAATTACAATTTCGTGATATTTACCCGAGAATACTTTGAAAAATAAACGTTTGTTTATTAATTCTGGTTAATAAAGATACTGGAAGATGTGTTAATGAAATAAAATCATAATTATATAATATATTAACACTATAATTTATTCTATACTTTATACATATTCTACAATATATCTAATTATACTTATTGATTTACAACTCAAGTTATTTTTTGTTATGGTACAATCTTCGTCGAAATTTACTAAGAACCGTTATTGGCGATTAGCGATAAGACCGCCTTGTAGATTTGCTTGTATACCTTGTGATCATAATTTGTATTATTACGTAAATTCTCGTACCATTTAAAAACGTCTACTTCTAATTTCGTTTTTTTTTATATTTGATTTCAATTTCAAAAAAACATACTTGTAGTTTTGAAACTTACGTAATATATGTACATATATTTCGTCATCAATTGTTAGTTTAAATAGTTGAAATGATTAAAACATCATCATTTTCAACCACCTCAACCTTTAAGCATCACGTTTTCATTTGCATATAGACTACAGGCCCATGGAAAAAAATAATCAATGAATTGAATAACGCTTCAAAGGCTGTTACTATATCATTGAATAGCTTTGAGCGCTATGACGTCATTTCCGAGGGGTACAGGCGAGTACACGAGTAAATAATTTTTTTTATCCTAATATTTTTATTTGTTATCATTTATAATGTACGGCTATAAGCTACAACGGTAGTATTTAATAAACCATTAATCCGGTAAAGCATGAAATGTAGATAATTGCTGTAAGATCATAAATTTATGTACGGCAACTTTGTTTTTGATATAATGTTATTAAATATTACCGCTGTAACTTATAGCCGTACATTATAAATGGTAAGAAATAAAAATTTAGGATAAAAAAAAATTACATTGGGTAATTCCACTCATTAATTGTTTCCATGGGCTTGTAGTTTAATATCTTGGTCATATTCAAAAATATAATATATGTGTCGAAATGAAAAAAATCTGTATATAATTAATGGAATCTTTTAGGGGGGTTTATTGAAACTATATTTATGTTACAAAAAAGAACAATATGTGTCATATATCAATCTGACGTAATATATATTGAATAATAGCTTATATATACCACATTTTAGAGTGAAGAAGGTTCAGAAATCATTTGTCGGGTTGAGCATACGCATTTTTAATAAGATACATCAATCAGTTTTAGATTTGCCTCCACATAATTTTAAGAAACGTGTCAAAAACATACTTTTACAAAAGGTATATTATATTGCAACATAAACCTTATCTAAAAGAGTAACCGTTGAGTTTCTTGCCGGTTTGTTCTCAGTGGATTCAACTTTCCGAACCTGTGGGAGATTTGTTACCAACGGACAGACAACTGCCTCATTGGTCTAGGGGTTAGCATGTTCGACTACAGATATGAGGTCCTGGGTTCGAGTCCCGGGTCGGGCCAATTCAAAAATCACTATGGAGTTTTCTATTAAGATTTTCTTAATATTTGCCCCCACCCACTTTCTTGCTTCGGAGAGTAGGTAAGCCATCGGTCTTGCTCCTAATCACTCTCCAGTCGTGTCGGATTTCCGTCACATGAGAGTGAAGGAATAGAGAGTGCACTTGTGTACTTATAACTGCCAGTTCGCAGTGAGGAGGCCTGCTGGGCAGCAGTGGGACGTTAATGGGCTGCTACTTACTTTACTGGACAGACTAGTGATGATTCAAAAGTGCTTTTTGAGCCCACTTAGCGTCTGTAGTAAGTAAGTAAGTAGCTGCTGGAGACAGGCCTCCTCACTCCGAGGAGCGAGGGGGTTTTTTTTAAAGCAAAGACCCACCACGCTGCTCCACTTCGGATGGGCAGGCTTTTTGTCTGTAACTTGAATAGAATTAGTTGGCTTCTAAACTAAATAACCTGGTTAAACTTTGGCAGGTGATCCCCCATGGGAGCTCAGGGCGGAAGCTCTCACGGCTGCTTACCAGTGCAGAGCAGCCGCGAGAACCAGAGGGGAATCACCAGACGCTGAGATAAGGAGGGTCAGGATTCTAGCTAGCAGAGCCTTGACCCAAAGATGGAAGGAGGATCTCGGGTCCCCAGCAGCGGGCGGGACCATAATAGGGGCGATCTGCCCTCATCTTGTCAAATGGCTGGGTAGAGAGCACAGATCGCTCTCCTACAGGTTGGTACAAGCTTGCCTCGGCAAATACCTGTACCAAACTGTTGGCTGTAAACCGTCGGCGATGTCACGAGTGTGGTTCCTCGTCAGACACAGCCCACCACACTGTGGCAGAATGTCCCGCCTTGGGACCTCAGCGACTCATTATGACGTCGCTGATCGGCACAGACCTCACTGGCAAGTATTATAGGAGCAATACTTAACAGTGAGCCGGCCTGGAGAGCGGTTGCCTCCTTTTGCGAGACTTTCATCTCGCTTAAAAAGGTACTACAAAGGGAGAGGGCGAAAGCCGCCGAAGTACTCCAACCCCGACGAAGGGGTGCAGGAAACAGGAGGCGGAGATTCGTACAACTCCTCCCTCTAGAATATCTGTGAGCTGCAACCGAAGGGCCAGAGAGGAATGCCTTAATGAACCTCTGGCTCCCCATCCATGGTTGATGCCGGTCTCGCTGGGTTATAGTGGGTATTGCGAGTTTGTACCCTCGCGGAGTCCCACACTCCCGACCTTTAGTCGGGGTGCGTAAATGCACTTCCCAGCGACAAAAAAAACCTGGTCAAACTTTATACAGCACTAATATTTATATCTAAATAGTGTATATATGTTTTATGATATAAAGAAAAGAAATATATATAGTATTTGGTTTAACTGTTAAATCAAAAGATAAATAAGGACATGGCACTAAAAATAAATATATACATGACGGCGGCAAGGTTTTTTAATGTTGGTAATAAGGTGTGCAGCGAGCTAGCAACAAACGTCTACCAACTTTCGAACTACCCCCACTCGCAGAAACTAGTATAAAAGGGCTTGCATTAGACTAGCGGTCATTCTTACTCGAAGTTGTGTCCGGTGCACACCTTGCACCCATAAACTATTGGTTATTGTCATTTAATTAAAAAAATAATTAATCATTTGTGTTTAAAGTAATAAATCTCTGTGAAAATTGACTGTGGTTGTCTTTATGAAAACGATGGAAGACCACAACCCGATATACACGTTTTACAGCGAATTTGAATAGCTTTTGTGAGTTTTTATATTATTTTAACATTTATAAACAGAAAATTTATGTTCCGCTTTTAAAACTAAAGAATTTTGAATTAAAACACAAGTGTTATATATCTAAGCCTAAAATTAGCTAATATATATTACAAAGTCAGGTCAGTTATGTATTTTTTAAGAAAAGTCAAATACATTGTGACAATTCTGACCAAAATGCTTAAAATTAGTTAATTTTATACTTGGAGATTGTCTGTATTTACATGTAATAGAATTTCACCAGTTGCCTCTAAAATAACAATATTTCAAGATGGACTTAGAGATTGGTACAACAGAATCGACACCAATGGTCTAATGTTTATCAAAATACACATATTGCCGATTCCGTAGTCTTAAAACGCTGTCACTGTAACCAATTAACGTCAAAAAAAAACTACAATTAGTCATTTGTTCACTCACAGTTCATTCAATAGAATATATAACAATTTATTATAATAAAAACTTAAGGACGTCCGAATTAGATGCGTTATGCTTTGGTCAAGTAGCTGACGAAGAACGGGACAGACTGTTCACAACTGGTCACAACGTAAACTGGTCAGATTGTTAACGGGACATACTGTTAAAGGGTCATACTGTTAACGAGACAGACTGTTAAAGGCTCCCAATGTTAACAGGGAGACTGTTAACAAACTGACAGCTAAAGAGCCACAATGTTAACTGGTTAGATTGTTGTACGGTGACTATTAAGGGTCCCATTGTTTACGGGTCACCCTGTTAAGGTGAGCGACTGTTAAAAGGTCACCCCGTTAACGAGACAGACTGTTAAAGGGTCCCACTGTTAACGAGACACTGTTAAAGGGTCCCACTGTTAACGGCGAGACTGTTAACAAGACACTGTTAAAGGGTCACACGCTGTATTTGAAAATGCTGACGTCACACCGCTATTAAAAAAAATGTGAAACTACTATCGTCACGTCACAGACCTGCTCTTTTAAACCTGCTGACGCCAATTAAACGTCCCACTTTTTAAAAACTGTTAACGTCACGGTTCGTAACAACTTCTGACGTCATGTATCCGACTCGCTTTAGTGAAAAGGGTGAGGTCACACCAGCGTCCCGCTCTTTTAAAAGTACCGATGTCACGTCGCAATCCCGCAGTACATCCAAAGCATTATCAAGTGTGGCTAAATAGTGAGCTATTCCTAAGTTAATCTTACAGTAATAACAACGATCACCGCGATGTCGCATTATTTATATATATAATACACGTGCTCATAAGTTGACATGCCGTGGCCCCGCGTTGGCCGACGGAGCTGGAAGCGCTGCTACACCTAAAAAGAGCAAATACAAGAAGATAAGCAGCTTTTCAACTTCTCAAAGCTGGACACTGCCTTCCTCACTCGAAGGACACAGATTTTATACATGCGCTGGAATTGTTTTAAGGATATGGAGGTTTCCTCACGATATTTATCTGACTTTTGAAAATTCCCGATTTTCTCAATCGCGATTGAAATGCTCATTGTGAAATGTTTCCTCCAATTCCCGCGGGATTAGGTATTATGCGAATAGCACCTGTGGACATATCTAATGCTATGTGAGGATACAGTCTAAGATGAATGTGTGCTACCCTGGTAAGAGGCAATTTACCTGTTATGGTTCTAGTCGTCAGTTCAGACTCAGACAAATTGAAAAATGCTATTAAGTACATTCGCCCCGCCTAAAGAAGGACGCAAATGGCCAAAACTGCTACGGGCAAGTGAACACTCAAATGCCACCAAGAGTAGACTTGGTCAGACCCTTGATCTTTTACATATTCCTTTACATCTCCGAATTATGGACCGCTCGGGCATTGGATTGAAAACGGATAGACGCTTTAGAGATGTGGCCCGGAGACTAACTGGACAGGATACATTGCTCGCCAACACCTAGACAACCTAGAAAAGTTATTAGTGCTGGGCAAGGTCGAAGGTAGGAGACTCTGCAGGCGATCATCTATCTGCTGGTGTGGCCAAGTTTTGGCACATACAGGCTGGTAAATAGCAGCTGTCCTAAAAGAAGCGGATTCTGAAGGGCTTTCAAAGGCACGACCTTCAATAGATACTTTTAAGGGGAAATGTCAAGTGATGTAGGATTACACCCACAAACCCCCTCGGTGGTCCTCCTCAGCACATGCAATGTGGTAACAGGATCTCCGTAGGAACTTTTGTCTGGTGCCGCCATTGTGCGATGACATGCACATCCTGTGGTCTTACTGCAATGAAGCTTAAGGCCACGTAGCTACATTCTGCTCGGGGTTGTCTCTAGACACTAGCGACGGTGCGAGTCCCCAGTCTCACCGCTCATAAAGACCTGACTGCACCACTAAGGCCGTCGAATTCAATGGCGTTCAGGTACACTTCGATTTTCCAGGCATATGGCAAATGTAGAACGAACTTCCAGCAGTGGTTTTCTCGCTGGGCTACGATATGGCCGTATTTAAGGCGTTTAAATTCCATCAGATTGTAGCGACAAAACTTTTCTAGGTTAGGGAATCTCGGAGAATGGAACCAAACTATTGGACCAAAACAGATAAGTTATCTGTGATTTCCCTCCACCTAAAATATTAGAGCGTAAAGGCGTTTCTAGGGTACGGCTAATGCAGGAGACTCCTCCCAAACCTAAGCTCCACTTAACGCTCTGCATATTCGGACATGCAAAGGTTCCACGCCGGTAAACCTGACTGAAGACATATTGAAAGCCTTTTCAGAAAGAAAGAAAGGCTTTCCAGAGCTAAAATCCAGCCAACTAAAATATTAAGCTGGCGTCAACACCCCCTCAGGTGCTGCAGGTGGCCATGGATGGTGGTAATCATTCAAAATCAGGCAATCTGTTAGCTCATTTGTCTGCTGATGTTATAAAAAAAGTCGTGATCATAGCTACTGTGCACGTACCGATGAGTGCGGGCGTGGCGTTGATGGAGTGGTCCGAAGGCACCCTGGGGGCAGACTGCGAGCGCCGGGAGCGCCGTGAGCGACGGCCACGGCGCTCCACCTCCGGATGGATCAGTGGCTGCGTGTCGTGTGACGCAGTACTGAAACAACACAGACACATCTACAGGTTGCCTGTACCAGAATATCAGTGCATTTAGACTAAACATGTCAAGGTTATGATTTTTTTCAGGAACGCTTCTGGGATACAGTTTTACAGTAAAAAAATTAGTAATCGAAGTGAAACTATTTTAGGCGTATGAGGGCAATTTTTTTACGGATGAAACGCGTGATTAGAGTCACGAAGATGTGCAGTGTCTTTTATGCTAATTCGTTTGAAGGTTAGGTAATTTTAATATTTACAAATAACAAGTGGCACTTTAATTTGCCACTCGTTATTTAATCATTTAATATTAAATTCTCTTTTCTAAATTTTGTTAAGGTTTTACATTTGTACTTTGTACGCAAGCACTTTAAATTTTTTAGACGTATTATTGGTCCTTCAAGCCGCATTCTGACAAAAGTCGTCTTTATCAACAAGTATTTTATCTATCATAGAATCTTTTTAAGATGGTAACACGATTTCGTATTGTAGGTAGTTCTTAATTAGTTAACAAAAATATACTCACTTTTCGTCAGTTTCGTCTTGTGTTTGCGAAGGTTGCGCTACCTGGGAATAAAATAATGATAAAAAAATTGTTAAAATGTTACTTAACGCGAACAAACTGTAGTATAGTTCACTGAAGCAGATTACCAAGACATGAAATTTGAAGTAGTATAAAATATAATTGGTACTCTTACGTATTGATTTTATATGTCCAACCCAATACGTCACTCACAGTCATTAGCCATCTTTAAGACACGCCTCAAAGATTTCTATTTAACTGAAAACTGCTGTGACTAACACGTTTATACCTTACCCTTTTCTTTATATCGTATCTTTTAGGTATATAATTTCAATATGTATCTATAGAAATATTGATATTTATGTACATAATATACATAATATGTAAATATATGTTATATAGTTATAAACAAATATATATATTATATTTAAGTTTCTGGCACTGTTCTACCTTATTTATTTATTTATGTAGCAAAAATAATGGAAAAAAAACAAACAGAAAGCTTATATACATAGTATGACTTATCTCTAAAAAGAGATTTCTTCCAGCAGCCCTTTGATATGGGAGAGTACTTAATTGAGATGTGGCGGAGGTACCAAATCTTATTGGAGAACAAAAATAAAATAGTAAAAAGAAACCCAACACTAATAAGAGAATATCCATATATTTGCTACATATACACACACATACACACACACACACACACACATACACATACATATATATATTTATGAGGATTAAACTTGGTAAAAATTTAAATTATATATTGGAAAAGTAGTGACGCTTTAAATCGAGTTTGAAAGAATTCCTACTAAAATTATATTTCCTGAGATCTTCAGGAAGTGCATTCCATAGATGCATGGCTTTTACGTTAAAATATTTATTATTGTTATTTATTATTTTAGACTGCTCCTTAACATAATAAGGTTGTCTGGAAGAGATTGCTTGTAGCAATAAGACCGCCTTTGCACACTATAATTATAATAATAAGTATTTTAGTTTATATGTCTTTTTATTTTTATCCGGTGTGCAATAAAGTGTTTTCCCTCTCTCTCTCTCTTTCTCCCATATTAGATTTCAGTGAATCATAAACTAAGTGATATGATGTTATTACAAGGAATAATGACCGGTAAAGTTGATTGTTCTCATCTACTCTCAGACTTCTCATTAAACGCTTCACCTTTCCGACGAAACAGGCATATAATGATTGAACCAAAGGCAAGTACAAATACTTATAATAACACATACCCAAAATTGGACTTCTTCCATTTATCAAAGTAACAATAGAAAAAGGAATTTATGGGAAAAAAAAGATCTTGTGATATCTCATAGATTTAACAAAAAAAAAAAAAAATTAAAGTTTTTCATTAGGGGTATTTAATCATTGATCAATACACACACATGGTTACGGATACATATACGCACTCTACCTCATTCATTCACCCACACACACACACATACACACACACACACACACACACAAAGTTGTTTGCCTTAATATTTAAGTTACTTTTAATCTGTCATGGTCAAAATTGTACGCTGTTTGATTACCAATAAAGAATAAAAATACAATAAAAGAATTTGTAGGAACTGACAGGTTATAAATTTACATAGTATAGAGAAACGTTGTAAAGCTATATGACATACCTCGGCGTCACCTTCCCTGTTCTGGCGGCGAGCGCGCATTATAGATATGTATCGCGCCGCCCTCACCAAAGGGTTCTCCCTTTGCTCTTCGAAAGTTCCACCCTGGAAATTTGAATAAGAGTTTAAAACTTAGGCTTTTAGAGATTATCACACCAAAAGGTAGAAAATAATTGTTTGCACAAGAATTAATAATTGTCTAAAAGCGTGGGTTGCTTTCTTTGACATTATAAAACTAACTCTGCATATCGGAACGAAAGTAGTGAAACTTTTTTTGTTGGTCAATAATCGCTTATTTGTTTGTTAGTCATTATTTCAACTACAACTACATAATATAATGTATAGTTTCTTGGTCAATTTGTGCCCATAACCACTTATGCCTCATAGAATAATTGGTTCTTTGTTGGTTAATAATCGGTTATTGATTTGTTAGCAAGTAATAATAATAATAATATACTCTTTATTATACACCTTAAAAGAAACAGCGTTACACAATATGGTTTAAGTTAAGTCAGTATGTGGTTATTTCTTGGTTAATAAACGGTTATATGTTTGTTAATAAGTAGATATTTCTTGATCAATAAGGGGTTATTTGTTTGCCAATAAGAAGCAATTTCTTTGCCAATAAGTCTTGGCCAATAAGCAGTTATTTTTTTGCCAATAAACGTCAATTTCTCGGCCAAAAAGCACTTATTGCTCAAGAAATTATTTTCGTGCTTATTTGTTTGTTAATAAGTAGATATTTCTTGATCAATAAGCGGTTATTTGTTTGCCATTAAGTCTTGGCCAAAAGCGGCTATTTTTTGCCAATCAGTATCAATTTCTCGGCCAATAAGCACTTATTGGCCAAGAAATTATTTGCGTGATTATTTGTTAATCGATAAGCGGATATTTGTTCGTTAATAAGTAGCTATTTCTTGATCAATAAGCGGTTATTTGTTTGCCAATAATTATTCATTTCTTAGCCAATGATGAGTTATTTTTTTGCCAATAAACATTAATTTCTTAGTCATTAAGCACTTATTAGCCAAGAAATTATTTGTTTGTTAATAAGTAGATATTTTTTGGTCAATAAGTGGTTATTCGTATGTCAATAAGCGATTATTTGTTTACTAATAAATAGTCACTTCTTGGTCAATAAATGAATAAATAAATAAAATACCTTTTATTTTCTACTCCCACACTTCTCTGCACATTTAAACACAAACTAATTACATGGTAATTATTAGAGAAAAGTGATATGCCGAAAATAGGAACAACGCTCAGCTGTTGTTGGGAACCAACCCAACGCTGGTTTTCTGCGGTGACCGAAATGGTTATTTGTTTGAGGATAGCTAGGGATTTCTGGGCCAATAAGAGGTTATTTGTTTGTCAATAAGCGGATATTTGTTGTTATTTATTGGTCATTAAGTGAGTGTCTGTGTGAGGGTGCGTACTTGTGTGGCGGGCGAGGGGTTGGCCACGAGCGGCGCAGTGTCGGAGTCGGAGTCAGAGAGAGCACGCCTCTCGCCGGCCGCCAGGACGCGTCGCTTGCACACGGGACACACCCGCCGATTCTGCGTCAGCCACGGGTCGATGCAGTTCGTGTGGTACGCTGCGACCATCAAACCGAATCATATCAAATCAATCCGATATTTTTTTAATGATACCATTACACACATAGATACATTTAGGCAAAGCTAATATGAGCGTGTTTAAAACTATATGCCAGATCATTAAGTTTAATACTGGTTTACATATAGCTGTTACGTTACATATTGGGTATGTGAGTGCCATATATCAATTAGGATCCCGTGAATTCAAAGAACCATTAATTCTTATAGTACCGTTGCAATATATAATGAAAAATCTTCTTATATGTGTCGGAGTGCAATAGCCTGTGGAACGCTGGCGCCAAGTGTCTATCGGCGTGGGGCAGAGTCAATAAGTCTCTCGGGTCTCTCGGGTAACGGCCCGCCGGTGCGGTCGACTATTGAAACTGTCGCGTTCCTAGCTATTATTAATGAGTTTGTGTAAATTTATACCGGAAACAGTGATTGAACATTAGAATCTGAGTTAATTAATAAAGTGTTTTATTGCACCAACATTACCCACCAACGCCCACAGTATGGAAATTATGGATGCCAGCGGACGGACGATGTCAGCGGAGTACCCTACGCCCCTATGCTTTATGCTCTTCTTTCTCTCTAATTCTCCGACATATATATGTATATAATAGATATCCAGGTGTCTATTGACTCATCGTGATATCTCTGGAACCATAAAGCGTAGAGACTTGAAATTTGGTAGGACTATTCCTTTTGCCGAGCAGAGGTAAGTTAAGAAAGGATTTTACGAAATTCCACCCGCAAATGGGTTTGCGGGGGGATTAATTAAAAAAATTCAAATTTTTACATTTACAATTTATATCTTTTATGGTAAACTTGGTCAGAATTTTTTTTTGACATCAAGGTTCAGAAATCATTTGTCGGGTTGAGCATACGCATTTTAACAACATACTGCAGTCATCTGCCTCCGCATAGTTTTAGGAAATATGTCAATAACATACTTTTACAAAAGGCATATTACAATGTTGAAGATTATTAATTCCAGCTGCACACAGAAGCAAAATATTATTGCTTATTGTAACATACACAACTATCTCTAAAACAGTAACCGTTGAGTTTCTTGTCGGTTTCTTTTAAGTGGATTAAACGTTCCGAACCAGTGGCAAAAATGTTACCAACGGACAGACTATTGACAATTCAAATGTGCTATTTGAGCCCACTTGAATAAAAAAAAAAAAGACTTTAAATATCGTATATGTGTAGGTGCCGTGTCATATATTTAGTTGAAGTTGAACTCCTCCGAAACGACTGATTCATCCCAATTTTTTTTGTTGGACAACATTTTTTGTTTTTATTTTTTTATGATACAGTATACAAATATACATATGACGGAAGTAGACGTTTATACTTGTTGCTAAAGCAATTGAATAGTTAAATAGAAAGAGACGGCAATAACTCGTTAAAGGCAAAGGCCGCACTAGGGATGCTATTAAAGAGCCGACATCGCGGGTTTGGTACTATTCTCCTATGCGAGGGCAGTATTCGCTCACGTTCCTGCACTGGTTCGTCTCCAGACGCTGCAGAGCAAATTTACTGGCGCCCGCTGGTTCATGCGCAACGTCAAACTCCATAGAGATCTCAACCTCGCAACGGTCAGCAGTCATTTCAATACGCTTTCCATAGACTACTTCAAGAGAGTCATCAGTCATCCCAAACCTCTCATTAGAAATGCCGGCTCTTATTGGGTCAAACTGAATAGCCCACGAAGGAAGAGGTAGCCCAGACACGCCTTTGACGACTTAGACGACCAGCGTCTTCGCCGGCAGAGACGAGTTCCCGCTATCTGGCGCAACCCGGCCCGGCCCCCAGTCCCGGACCCATGGGCGTCAAGACTAAGCACCGTCAGTTTGCCCATTTTCAGCAGCAGCAAACGTTGCTCTAAGCCTAGGTCCGAGCCTCATAGGAAGCGTCCTTAGAGCTTCGTTTTCCCCACGACGCCGCAGGGCCCTTCTACGGGCCCACCCTCGGCGAAGCTTTGCAATCGCCACTCCTCTCGGTTACGCTGTAAAAGTCAGTAGGGCTAACAGCAACTACACACTTACTTCTGCCCTCGTCATGTAGGCTAACTCATTATCATTTATTTATTATATTGTGTAGTTAATTACTGGCATATTCTAGTTTAATGAACATATTCCTTCTAATATCATGTAGATATTTCTTCTCTTATTATCTGTTTCCTTCTGCTGTCCGCCCCGGCCCCTCTATCCTACAACCTTAAATTTTCGCCTTTCTATCACCAATACACTGCGTCTCTGTGTGTATGTGAGTGGGATAATTGTAAATGTCTCTCGGGTTCGTCTTAACTTAAATTGAGGATTACGGCATCGAGGCATTTGCTCCATTACCAGGGCTTGGCCTGGAGCATCACGCGGATGCTCGGTAATTTAATTTTGCACGTGGTGTCCAAAGCCGGCAACGCCAGCAGGCCCATCCAGGTCTAATTCAGTAAATGTTGTCTAAGCCGGTCTAAGTCGGACGGCGGTGACAGCAGGAGCTCACGAGGCAGGGGACACCCAGTGTTTGCCACGCTAGGGTGGTGGCTGGCAATCCCGTAGAGGTGTGTATGCGGGAAGTTATCCGCTAGGCGAAACATCCTCCTCGTCAGCTGGTTGACGAACAACTCCACGGTGGGCGTTCTGGTGCCGCGGTGGATTACGTCGTTCCTGACGTTTGACAGCCTCGCTGGCGCAGTGATGCGAGTACTCGCTTTGCTAGCAGAGGTCCTGGGTTCAATCCACAGTAAGACATATTCAGGAAAATTTATTTTTTAATTCGTCTGAGTCTGGATTGGTGGGAGGCTTCGGCCGTGGTTAGTTGCCACTCTACCAGCAAAGACGTATCTCCAACAAAGAAATTTGTGTTCTGGTACGATGCTGTGTAGACACCGTAGGAGGTATATTGCCTCTTACCAAATTAGCGCGCTTCAATCTTAGACTGTATCACTTACCGTCAGGTGAGATCAGAGTCAAGCGCTAAACTGTCAGCAATAAGAAAAACAAACATCAGAGCTCCTACTATCATACGCAGGCTCTTATTTTGCTGGTACACTAAGCGGAAGGAGTACCAGGCAGTGTGTACGTACCGTGTGCGCAGGGCAAGACACGTAGTCTCTCGCCCTCCTGATAATCGTCGAGGCAGATGGCGCATGTCTCATAGGGGTCTCCTTTTCGGAACTTGCAAGTGGGTATCTTCTTCAGAGACCGGTTCGGCAGCCGATGCCGTCGCGCTCGTCGTCTGTCTTTGATGCACTTCACTATCTGGTAATATTTATATAAATTAAGGATATGAATCCAATAAAAAAACTGTGGATTTCTATTATTATTTTATTCCCAGGAAGCGCACCTTCGGAATAAGGCGAAACTCAAGGAAAGTGAGTATATTTTTGTTAACCAATTAAGAACTACCTACAATAGGAAATTGTGTTTTGAAAATCATTATAAGGTAAAATACCTCATCGCGTTACCATCTTAAACAGATTGTATGATAGATAAAATACTTGTTGACAAAGACGACTTTTGTCAGAATGCGGCTTGAAGGACCAATAATACATCTAAAAAATTAAAAGTGCGTGCGTACAAAGTACACATGTCACAAGTGAAACTACTTTGGCAAACTAATTTTTAAGTCTCGTTTCTATTTATACAAATGTAAAACTTTAAGATTTCCAAGACTTAGAGGGAAGGAAAAGGGAGATATGTTATACATACATAGCATCACGCCTCATTCCCATAGGGGTAGACAAAGACAACATCCTTCCACTTGCCACGATCCTTGCATAACTTCCTTCGCTTCTTCCATTCTCATTAAACCTTTCATACAAGTTCGTCGGTTTAGAGTACTCTTGACCTGGCCCTTATTTAAAATGTCCTGGATTTAGTCCAGGAACTTTAACCTTGGTCTTCTCCTTCTAACTTTCGCATTTCGATTTAATAACATATGGGCCCACATTTTTTTTATATTTGTCTTTAATGAAATTAGAAAACCCTTTCCTAAAATATAAAGTTAATCATCCAACGACAATAATATACATACATGATGATCCTAATGATACCGATCCAAATGAACATGGACTAGCTCATTCATAAACCCATTAACCACACAAACACCCTTACATAGCTGCTTACACACACACTTCTTTATACACAGACGCTCACACACTGTCCCATACATAAAATTTATTGGTTTAAATTGGTTTATTATTAGGAATAACGTGTGTTTTCTATCAGGATGGACGATGATCAATGCAACACAGTTTAAACTTCTGCAGGATCATCTTTCCTATGTATGTAAGGAAACACTAAACTGTTCTTTAATAAACAAATTTGGCCACATAAAACGAATTCCTAGAGACAATTTTAACACTAGACAGCTGTATAGAAAAAACTCACCAAAAATATCAGAATGACAATGAGGCATAACGCCACAATGATGGCAAAAGGTAGCAGCAGGTGGGTGTTGATGTTGAAGGGCGTGTCCCCGTTCACCATTATATAGTAGCTGGAACACGTATAAAACAGTAACAGTGACAAATCGAATCAAATCAAATCAAAATATCTTTATTCAAGTAGACATATTACAGCACTTTTGAATCGTCAAATAATTTTTTTTCTTTTCTTTTCCACACTCTAATTCTAATGTACGTCTGATGATGATACTCCAGAACTACTGAAAATCTAAAGTTACGAGGGTTCCTTCGTGTCCCGATCTGAGCCCACAACAGACTCATTCGGGTACTTTGTATTTATTTGTTACCATCATAATTACAATATCATATTAGGTTACTATATTTCAATTCAAATTAGAGCAGTTCGTTCACTCCCACGCGTTTCTATCGTCTAAGTAATCTTGCAACTTATAATACGATTTTTCTATCAACTTTCTTTTAACAAAGACTTTGAATTTATTAATTGACATTTCTAAAACGTCTTGTGGGAGTTTATTATAGAAACGTATACAGTTACCCTTAAATGAGTTGTTAATCTTATGCAGCCTACTAGAATTTACAACAAGTTTGTTTTTGTTTCGTAAGTTATATGATATACATTCACTCTTTTTATTAAAAGAATCAATGTTTTTGTGTACGTACAACAAGTTTTCTAATATGTATACGCAGTGAACAGCTAATTAATGTCCCACAGATGGGCAAAGTACTTCCAGTTGGCGAATGATATCTGCCTTCTATGAGAATCTCATCTCACTCATATCAGACGCGCCTTAACAGGCGATGTCCTTGGTTCCACAGAGTAATGTCTTCACTTAAACTCTGGACCTTCCGCGTCCTGAACAGAGGCCTTTAGGATGGGGAGGGTCCAGAGGTTCTTAGTTAAGTCAAGGCACACACAGCGTCGCTAGTGTCATGAGAATTGGAGAAGGTACGTTGGAGATTGTACGGTAATACATTTTTCTTTTTCAATTGATTTTGACATAGACAACCAACAATTTCTGATGATAACTATATTTTAAGTAAAAGTAACCCTTAATGATCACGAATTATTGAAGTTTTGACCCAGATTTCTTACTAAAGATGAAACAATGTGCAATTATCATTGAATTATTAAAAATAATTCAATCAAAAATAACGAAGATGAACACTTACCGATTGGTGTAAACATATTCTTCAGCGAGGAGAACGCCAGCGACATCGCTGACGAACACTGAGGGGATCACTATCCCTTCAGGATCCTTTGCTGACATCGTCTCTGCAATAAATTAAAGTAATACTGTATCTGCCTCATTGGTCTAGTTGCCAACATGATCGGCTGCAAATTACGAGTTCCTAAGTTGGATCCTTGATCAGCCTAATTGGAAAGTAAAGAAAATAATTCTTATCGCGATTAGTAAATAGGCAGCGAGGGTAGTTCGATAAAACATATTTTACGACCTGTTCTCAGACATTATAAATTATTGTTATGTCTTCTCGCTGTTCAGAAGACGGGGCGTAGAATATTCAAGTGCTGATTGTAAGAGTCGACAAGGAAAACTGCTGTTTGCTCGTAAAAAGACGTGTATTTCGCTGTGCCAAGATGATGTTCGCTGATGAGCGTAGTTACCAAAGTGGAATATTTTAAAAGTGATTATGACCACAGACTGTATTAAGTTTTTGATCACAGATCATGTTGTGAATATGAGTTCACAACCATTATATATTTCAGATAGGTAGTTGCAGAAATATGTCGCGAATCTTTCGTTTAAATAGTTTGCAGAGCCAGAGTGGCTTAAATAGCCACATTGACTGCACGGAGGAGTATTGGGGCCAACACTTATGTATGGTAGTGAAAGTTGGGTTTCACAGAAGAAGCACAAAAGGAAAATAAATGTGCTAAAGATGAAAGCGTTGAGAAGTATGAGGGGACTGAAACTGAGTGATAAAGTAAGAAATAGTATGATAAGAGAACGTTGTGGTATAAAAGAAGATTAGTAGTAACTAAAATTGAGAAAGGTATGCTTAGATGGTTTGGACAGCATTTATAAGTCAAGAGTGAATGGGAAAGTTGGAAGGGGAAGAAGGCAAACGTTCCTTGACCGAATCCAGGACATTTTAAATAAAGGCATGTATGAAAGAGTTGATGAGAATGAAAGAAGCGAAAAAGATATGCAAGGATCGTGGCAAGTGGAAGGACGTGATCTGTATGTACTCGTATGTACCCGAACTCCATAATCCCTAATAACAATAAGCTTTGAGGAGAGAAAGAGGGTTTTGTTTGGGACAAACTGGGTGGACTGATTATGGCACTTAGTTGTTTATAAACTGCCTCATTGGTCTAGTGGTTAGCATGTTCGACTACAGACTTGAGGTCCTGGGTTCGAGTCCCGGGTCGGGCCAATTCGAAAATCAATATTGAGTTTTCTATTAAGATTTTCTCAATATTTGCCCGAAGTTGGGAAGTTGGCGGTGTGATCCACCCCCGTGCCTCGGAGAGCACGTTAAGCCGTCGGTCCTGCGCCTGATCTCTCTCCGGTCGTGTTGGATTCCCGTCACATCGGACTATGAGAGTGAAGGAATAGAGAGTGCACTTGTGTACTAAGCCTGCTAATCCGCAGTGGAGCAGCGTGGTGGGTCTATCCTCTAAAAACCCTCGCTCCCCGGAGTGAGGAGGCCTGTGCCCAGCAGTGGGACGCTAGTGGGCTGCTACTTACTTACTTACTTTTAAATATATAATTATATATCTGATCTGGACCCGTAGACAAGTTACTTTCGAAGATTGCTAACGCTCGAAAAATGTATGGGAATGACGTTTAATTTTTCGATTAGAAACGTCATTCCCATACATTTTTTAAGCGTTAGCAATCTTCGAATGTAACTTGTCTAGAAGCCCTGATTGCTATGTAACTTATAATTGTGGGTTTGCAATAAAGAACATATCGCAGAAGAAAATTCTCTGACAGAAGATTTCATCTTAAAAGTGTAACCTTAATAAATCACAGTGTTTTGACGTTGAATTACACTAGAATAAGAAAAAATGTAATATTATTTTAATATAGTAATGTCCGACACAATAGTAGCACTCTTATCGCACTTACATTATGAACACTTTTGATTTCAGCCATATTTTTAATCTATATGAAATCACTTTTAAAACAGCGAAAGGATTATTCATAAATGATGTTTCAATGTATCTGATGATTGTATCCTTCGGTGTATTGATATTATTTGTATTTTTCAGTATTTAATACGCGTACGTAGTACACTGGCAGTGTGACCGTATTACTAAACGTCGGTGAACGGGATGGTCTGATAAAAAAGTAATTACTCATTGAAGTTATCTCTACACTTGTGAATGCAGTTCGTTATTTATTCCTTTGGCACAATCAGAAGCAATGTAGCTGTGTGTGATTACTCTAGGACATTCTGAAAATCGCAGGTTCATTTAAAGTGCCGCGGCAGGCCGTCTAACACCATTGCGTCCATGTGCAACACACACCCATAACCATAAATAAAACCACCTCTAATTCTAGACCATAAAGCCGTTATGTGCAATCATTACTTTAGCGCCTTTTAGTAAGCCCAGGTCCATCATAAGTGCCGCGACAGGCGCCCACTAATTGCGCCTGTGTGCGACACTTCTTCAATCATAGGTAAAACCTTCCTTATTTCTAGCCCATGAAGCTGCTGTGTGCAATCATTACTTTAGCGCTTTCTAGTTAGCGCAGGTTCATTGAAAATGCTGTGACAGGCGCCACCAAACATTATTACGCCTGTATGCAACGCTGTCCCTCAAACATAGGTAAAACTTTCTATATTCCTAGCCGATATTGTGGCCTCATATAATGTTAAAACATTTCTAGCCCCTGTAATCGCCGTGTGCTCATCAAAAGTGCTGCGGCAGGCGCCCACTAACGCCATTGCACCCGGGTGCAAAGCACACTCTCAAACATAGCTAAAACCTCATCCAATTCTAGCTAATGAATAATTGAACTATACTATGTACAAGTTCATTAAAAGTGCCGCGGCAAGCATCCTTTAACATCACTATTACCGTGTGCAAGGCAAAACCTCTTTTATTCCTAGTCCATGAAGCTGCTGTGTGCAATTATTACTTGATCAGCGTATAGCAAGCGCAGGTTCATTGAAAGTGCTGCAACAAGTGTCCTCTAACACCATTGCGCCTGTGTGCAACGAAAACCCTCACCATAACTAAAACCTATTCTATTTCTAGCTAATTTAGCCATATGCAATTATAAATTGAGTGCCCTTTACCAAGTACAAGTTCATTGAAAGTGCTGCGACAGGCGCCCTCTAACACCATTGTGCAACGCACGTCCTCAATCATAGGTAAAACCTCCTCTATTTCTAGCCCATGAAGCTGCTGTGTGAAATCATTACTTTAGCGGCATCCAGCAAGCGCAGGTTCATTGAAAGTGCTGCGGCAGGTTCTCTCTAACACCATTGCGCACATGTGCAAACTACACTATCAATCACAGTTAGAACCTTCTCTATTTCTAGCCGTTAAAGCCGTTGTATGCTATCATTCCTTCAGAGCACTTTAGCAAGAGCAGGTTCATTGAAAGTGCCGCGACCGGCACCCACTAGTTGTTTTGAGAAGAACCCAAAGCAAACATAATAAATGTAAATTGAGTAATCCTTGGACACGCCTCATTACTCTATACAATTTTTCTACCATTTTATAACATACTAGCTGTTACCCGCGTAGTTCTTGATTGCGTTATTAGTGCACGTTTACGTCGCGAAAGGAATATGTATAGGTAAGTAGCAGCCCATTAACGTCCCGCTGCTGGGCATAGGCCTCCTCACTGGCATGAGAGGGGTTTTTTTTCGAGTATAGACCCACCACGCTGCTCCACTGCGGATTGTCAGGCATAGCACACAAGTGCACTCTCTATTCCTTCACTCTCATAGTCCGGTGTGACGGGAATCCGACACGACCGGAGAGAAATCAGGAGCAGGACCGACGGCTTAACGTGCTCTCCGAGGCACGGGGGTGGATCACATCGCCAACTTCCCAACTTCAGGCAAATATTGAGAAAATCTTAATAGAAAACTCAATATCGATTTTTTAATTGGCCCAACCCGGGACTCGAACCCAGGACCTCATGTCTGTAGTCGAACATGCTAACCACTAGACCAATGAGGCAGTTTAGGAACAGGTATGCCGAATGTCAAATTAAAGGGTAATGTTAAAGGAAATCTCTCAGTACATACATACATACATAGCAACACGCCTCACTCCCAAAGGGGTAGGCAGAGACAACGTCCTTTCACTTGCCACGATCCGTCCATATTTCCTTCGCTTCTTTCATTCTCATTAAACCTTTTATACAAGTTCGTCGGTTTAGAGTACTCTTGACCTGGCCCTTATTTAAAATGTCTTGGATTTGGTCCAGGAACGTTCGCCTTGGTCTTCCCCTTCCAACTATCGCATTCACTCTTGACTCATAAATCCTTTTTGTCAGTCTCCTTTCATTCACTCTCTCTACGTGCCCAAACCATCTCAGCATACCTTTCTCAATTTTAGTCACTACATCTTTTATACCACAACGTTCTCTCATCACACTATTTCTTACTCTGTCACTCAGTTTGTGTGTCTGTGTCTCAGTAAGTTTCGCTTATATCCGGATCTCTTGGGTATACAGGGAAACTTTTTTAGTGACAGAGTACGTCGCAATCTGGTGAATATTTTTGGAAATCTCGCAGTTAGTGGTTGTTCTTCGCTTATTCATCCAGATTCCGTGGAAATATGGGGAAACACGTCCTTAGTGAGCATCTACATTGTCTATGTTAAAAAGTGTCTCCTTTCTCAGGCTTTAGATTACCTTTGTACCAAATATTGTTTCAATCTCATATAATTCCTATATTTAGTTTTAACAGCTAACATTTAATCCAAACGAGACATTTAAAAGGGCACTTTATGGTTTGTTTGTATTTTATCTCACATCGTTGAATACAGTATAAATATCTAAAATTATTTTTCACAGCCACAAGATAAGTAATTAATGGAGTCACAGAGCCCATTTCGAAATATTTTTAACATATTTAAATGCCTTTGTTATGTATGGAAATAACACGTTAAAATTTATAGGGGTTTTTGAGAATAAAGTTGTATTCCTACATTAACTGTTACCAATCGTGTTTTTCGTGTAATATTTTTTTATAAAAGTATCCTAACTTATATCTTTTGGTTTCCGCTATCTACCGGTGTAAGTCCAATCAAAATCGGTCCAGCCGTTTAAGTGACAGCGCCACACATACCCACATAGAGAGAGAAAGATACCCGCACACACAGAGAGAGATACAAGAGAGACACAGGCACAGCGAGTTACAAGAAAGACAGGCACAGAGAGACATATAGTTGAGACACAAACAAAGAGAGATACACAGGCACAGAGAGACATATAGTTGAGACACAAACAAAGAGAGATACACAGGCACAGAGAGAGACAAAGAGACACATATAATTGAAACACAACTCAGAGAGAGATACAAGAGAGACACATATAGTTGAAACACACTCAGACCGAGATACACAGGTACAGAGAGACACATGTAGTTGATATACACTCAGAGAGAGAGAGAGAGAGAGAGATACAAGAGTGTCACAGGCACAGCGAGATACAGAGAGACACACACAGAGAGAGATACAAGAGTGACACATACACAGAGAAAGACCTCTGTCTTTCTATGTGTCTGTGTCACTTTAGACACACACACAGAGAGAGGACGAGATATGAATAAATAAAATGATATTTTGATATAAGTACCGTACATAATTAGTGCAAAAGCTGTTAATTTGTAATGAAAAAGAAATATTCCTATAGATTTGTGAGTATCAATATCTGTGGTAACTTGATTGGTTTTTGGACACTGCATTTTGTATAAGGGTAGATACAACAAAAAAATGTTACTGTCTGTTGCCCTTCAAAACAAATAAGTAAACAAAATCACTTACCCAAGTCGCTGGAGTTGACATTGTGTACAACGGCGCAATCGTATCCAGCGTTTTGCGCATTGCGCACTTTGACCTCGAAACTGCAGTTAAACCTGTCGGGAAGACTTCTACTGTAAATAGAAAGTTAGAAAAGGCTTTTGTTTTTAATACGTATATATTAGGGGTAACAGTTACGACTTCAAAAACGGTTTGGGCTCAACAATCAACACAAATCGTTACACGATAACCTATTCTGCTTTAAATGCGATTTATCCACGCAATAACCAATACCGTTAAAAGCAAAAAGATCAAGAAAACGTTTATTTTCTTGATCTTTCTAAGGCATTTGACCTGGTAAACTACGGGATGTTGTGGCAAAAGTTGAACAGCACTGGTGTATCTAAAGTCATCGCGCTTTACAGATTTTGGTACTTAAATTAAGTCAATGTAGTACAAGTTGGAGTGTGGGGTTCGACAAGGCGGCTTACTTCGCCAAAGCTCTTCAATGTGTATATCAATGTGCTCGTGTCGGATGTCATATAGACATAGTGTGTCTCTATAACATGACATGCTGCTACTGAGCCCCTTTATATGTGGCTTAGTTTTTTTTTATTTTATTGCTGACAGATTAGCGCTTGACTGTGATCTCACCTGATGGTAAGTGATGATACAGTCTAAGATGGAAGCGCGCTAATCTGTTAAGAGGCGATATACCCCTTACGGTTTCTACACAGCATCGTACCGGAACACAAATCTCTTTGTTTGGCGGTACGTTTTTGCTGGTAGGGTGGTAACTAGCCACGGCCGAAGCCTCCCACCAGTCCAGACTCAGACAAATTAGAAAATACAATTTCCTAAATTCGTCCTACCGGGGATCGAACCCCGGGACCTCCGCTAGCAAAGCGAATACTCGCACCACTGCGCCAGCGAGGCCGTCAAATAGTGCAATGATCAAGCATGTGTGAAAAATACGGTCACAGTCATGGCTTGACTAACAATCTAAAAAAACCTAAATGCATGGTCTTTCAGATCAGGAGCAGGATATTACCCATCATAGCGCCTCCAATTAAGTTGTACACTACACCAATAAGACAAGTGCATGATTTTAAATGTCTAGTTCATCTACTAAACTCTGATCTGAAAGACAATGCTGATATAGGGAGGGAACGTAGGACGCTCTTTATGTGTTACGGCGAACATCATCTTTCACTCGAGGCTTGGATTCTCTGCTAAAAAGGTTGTGTATCCTAAATCTAAATCAAGAACATAGAAACAGGAACATCTATACAATATATTCTTACCTAGCAACTAGCACAACCCATTTCCCAGTAAAGTTTTCACTATCCACGGGCGGTTTATTAAGGGGGCTGCAGCCGTCCGCGGGCTCGCCCACCACCAGGAACCCTCGCAACCCGTCCAGAGACAACTCCGGGCCAAAGCTGGCCGGCATGTCCAGAAACTCCTCCGCTATCTGACGACGAGGGATAGGTTAATTTAAAATAAATAAGGTAAAAGGTTAAGAAAAAGAGAACAAATTTCATAAACACATCAGAGGTCACAGTAAACCAACCTTAAAAGATAGACATATGCTGTCACAGACTTTTTTTTTAACTTTTAAAGGAGGATAATCCTGTCATACATGCTCAGCAAAAGGCAGCTCGCAAAAGGAAAAAAACCGCGACTTTAAAATTAATTTGAGGGCTTAAATAATCAAATAGTCGTCCCTATCACTTCCTAACAGGAATATGTCGCCTTACCAACCTACATACATAGCATCACGGCTCAATCCCACAGGGGTAGTCAGTGACCACGTCCTTCCACTTGCCACGATTCTTGCATATCTCCTTCGCTTCTTTCATTCTCATTATACCTTACATACAAGTTCATCGGTTTAGTAGTACTCTCGACCTGGCTCTCATTCCAAATGTCTTGGATTTGGTCAAGGAACGTTCGTCTTGGTCGTTCCTTCGTCTCTTTTCATTCATTCTCTCTACATGCCCAAACCATCTAAGCATACCTTTCTCAAGTTTAGACACTACATCTTCTTTTATACCACAACGTTCTCTTATTACCAATAACCCTGTATTTATGCCAAAGAATTTCTTGCATCCTTAGTCGCTTGTTGGAAAGGGCGTCAAACTCTATCCTCCATTTACATTAAAAGTCAGCAATATTAAATTTGCATATGGGACAAGTTTGTCAAGAAATAAAGTGGATGATAATGTTTTGTCTCGACACTGGTTTTGAAGTAAACTTCTAGTTTTAACAAGTCATTTGGTGCAATTATGTCTCCTACTCGCTTCGATAGCAAAGTTCCTGGGTACTGGAGGGCGTCTGCGCTTGACCTTAATCACGCCTGATAGAAAGCTTCGATGAGGTCGAAGATGATACGCGCTCGTCCAAAAGCTACCTATTCACCCTTGTCTTAAAAAGATCAGGGTTGTAGAATTGGGGAAACAGAACAAGGCATTAGTATTACACAGTTTTGCAGTACGGATCCGGAAAGAAGTTTCGAACCGTTTTGTGATAGATGGGATATCTATAACATATACTGCCTCATTGGTCTAGTGGTTAGCATGTTCGACTACAGATACGAGGTCCTGGGTTCGAGTTCCAGGTCGGGCCAATTCGAAATCGATATTGAGTTTTCTATTAAGATTTTCTCAATATTTGCCCGAAGTTGGGAAGTTGGCGGTGTGATCCACCCCCGTGCCTCGGAGAGCACGTTAAGCCGTCGGTCCTGCGCCTGATCTCTCTCCGGTCGTGTCGGATTCCCGTCACA
>JACTOM010000914.1:353872-382513 GCA_015832385.1 Elymnias hypermnestra | reverse complement strand
AAAACACAATTTTAATACAAGAAATAAACACAAACTTGTAATGCCATTTTATTAGGACATTTTTAACATACTTCTTAAAACTATGTGGAGCATACGCATATTTAATAAGATACCTGAATCACTTCTTGGTTTGCCTCCACATAGTTTTAAGAAGTATGTTAAAAATGTCCTAATAAAAAAGGCACATTATAATGTGGAAGATTATTTAAGCGACAAAGATGTTTGGACATGATTCCAGTTGCATATGAAAGCTAAGCACATTTTAACTTAAAAAAAGCTATGTTTAAAGGAGTAACCGTTGAGTTTCTTGCCGGCTTCTTCTCAGCGGAATCAACTTACCGAACCGGTGGTAGATTTGTTACCAACGGACAGACTACTGACGATTCAAAAGAGCTTTTTGAGCCTACCTGAATAATTTGGTTTGATTTGACTAACAAAAAGATCGGAAAAATCGTCAGTGAGCGATAGTATGGATATTTATCACCAAATTCATTTTAATGTCAAGAAAATAGGGATCTATTTTCTTTGGATACGCCATATATTGAAAACGACTTTACCGATATAAGTTTTAGGAAACTTTGTAAAAGGTTTTGTACGGAAAGTTAAATTGAGAACATTTCTAACAAAATTCGAAAAAGTAACCACTAGTCAATCGAATGAGAAATCTGCAAAAATTTTAGTGCGCTACCACCTTAGACTGTATCATCACTTACCATCACTTGAAATTGCAGTCAGGCGCTAATCTGTTACCAATTAAAACAACTTTTTATCAGGTCAGCGCGATACCATCTTTGACTGTCTCATTACTTTCGTTTTATAGCTTTTCGTTACATCCGTTTTTAGTTTCATCGCTTTCTTTTTCGTTTCACGGCTTTTTCGTCACTTTGCTTATGGTTTCATCGTTTTTCGTTTCACGGCTTTTTTGTCACATCGCTTATGGTTTCGTCGCTGTTTCGTTTTATAGTTTCACGGCTTTTTCACACATCGCTTTATGGTTTTATCGCTTTTTCGTTTCATTGCTTCTTCATTACATCGCTTTTTCTTTTCATAGCTTTTTTGTTTAACGGCTTTTGTTTTATCGTATTTCGTTTCCCGGCTTTTTGTCACATCGCTTTATGGTTTTATCGCTTTTTCGTTTCATTGCTTCTTCATTACATCACTTTTTTTTCATAGCTTTTTTGTTTAACGGCTTTTTGTTTTATCGTATTTCGTTTCACGACTTATTTGCCACATCGCTTATGGTTTCGTCGCTTTTTCGTTTTATAGTTTCACGGCTTTTTCGTCACATCGCTTTATGTTTTCATCGCTTTTTCGTTTCATTGCTTCTTCGTTGCATCGCTTTTTCTTTTCATAGCTTATTTGTCAGATCGCTTATGGTTTCGTGGCTTTTTCGTTTTATCCTTTCACGGCTTTTTCGTCACATCGCTTTATGGTTTCATCGCTTTTTCTTTTCATAGCTTTTTTGTTTAACGGCTTTTTGTTTTATCGTATTTCGTTTTTCGGCTTTTTTGTCACATCGCTTTATGGTTTTATCGCTTTTTCGTTTCATTGCTTTTTCTTTTCATAGCTTTTTTGTTTAACGGCTTTTGTTTTATCGTATTTCGTTTCACGGCTTATTTGTCACATCGCTTATGGTTTCGTCGCTTTTTCGTTTTATCCTTTCACGGCTTTTTCGTCACATCGCGTTTTCGTTTATTCGATTCACGGCTTTTTAGTTTCAGGCTTTTTTGTCACATCACTTATGGTGTCATCGCCTTTCGGTTTCGTTTCACGGCTTTTTCGTCACGTTGCTTTATGCAAATCACAACGATGCTAAAGAACTTTTCACTTCAAAAATTAAAACACATACTGTATGATTATACCTGTAGTTGATAAGTACGGAAGTAGTAGATTTTTTTTTGTTCTTCTGACAAAGTTTTGTGTGTTTGCTTTCCAGCGTCGATAAAATAAACTGAACTAAATAAAACTAACTATACTCACAAAGTGCTGCATACCGACGATATGCATAACGATGATACTGTTCATTGTTCGAGTTTAACAGTCCGATTAAACACAGATATTTAACACGTTAAATTTGCATTTAATTGTCTTTATTTACATCAACCTATACCACATTTACCGCGGCCGGTTGGTGTTGCGGTGAACATGTGTAGTGTCAATAAATATATCTTTACAAAGTGTCCTTGTGGACACAAGGAAGTGATGCTCTATTAAAATCCTTTATTAGATAAATTAAGATGGTATTGCATTTAACCTTTGCCTTGACGACGGACTTTTGTATTACATAACTATATGACCAGAAGAACTTCGTATAACATCTATTATATACTTATCCATGCAAAAGTAAGTCTATCGATTCTCAACAAAACTACTGAACCGATTTATATGAAATTTGCTACACAGATAGTCTAAAGCCTGAGAAAAGACGTAGGCCACTTTTAATTAGAAAAAAAGGTGGTAAGGGATCTGTTTGTCTGTTGGTCTCTCACGCTAAAACTGCTGAAGCGATTTGAATGAAATTTGGTAGACAGATAGTCTAGAGCCTGAGAAAGGGCATAAGCTAATATTGAACGCGAAAAAAACTTGTAAGGGATCTGTCCGTCTGTTTGTCTCTCATGCTAAAAATGCTGAAGTGATTTGAATGAAATTTGATCCACAGATAGTTTCGAGCCTGTGAAAGGGTATAGGCTAATATTGAACGCGAAAAAAACTTGTAAGGGGTCTGTCTGTGTGTTGGTTTCTCACGCTAAACCTGCTGAAGCAATTTAAATGAAATTTGGTACACGAATAGTTTAGAGCCTACGAAAAGACATTGGCTACTTTTTAATTAGAAAAAGTGGTGAAAATAGATCTGTCTGTCTGTTGGTTTCTCACGCTAAAACTACTGAACCGATTTAAATAAAATTTGCTACACATATAATCTAAAGCCCGACAAGGGGCATAATCTCTTTATAGTGCGAACAAAAAAAGACTTGTGAGAGGTCTGTTTGTCTATTGGTCTTTGATGCCAAAACTAATAAACCGATTAAAATGAAATTTGCTACACAGATAGTCTAGAGCCAGGTAAAGAATATATGCTACTTTGTAATACGAAAAAAAGGCTGTAAGGGATTGAAGTTTCGTCATTTTTAGAGTTAGAAGCTTGACTCTTATTTTCTAGTCTGTTGTATCGATATAAATAAATACGACATTCAAATTTGGTAAAAGTATTACCTTTTAGGGTTTAAAATAACAATCCTTACTAATATTATAAATGCTATCTCGACAAGACTACTAAACAAATTTAAATGAAATTTGGTACACACATAGTCTAGAGTCTGGGTTCCTAACCTGGAGGTAATTTACCCTTGCGGGGGTAACAATGAGCTAAATGCTTGCCGTAATTATACTGACTATTTTGAAATCATTACAAAATTATTTTATGTTAGGTTATTAAGTTAAACTTAGCTCATACGTGTAGTTTAGGAGTAAAAGGTGTAAATTTCAAATAAGCAATTATTTTTATCTACACTAATATTATAAAGAGGAAAGATTTTTATTTTTGTATGTAACGAATAAACTCAAAAAGTACTGGACCGATTTTAATAATTCTTTTTTCATTAGAAAGCTACATTATCACTGAGTAACATAGGCTATATTTAGTACTAGATTACTATAGAAATCTTTAGAAATTCCTATTAAATTCATCGCATACGCTGTGAAGAATATTAACGATAGAACAAAAAACTGTTCGACAATATTATAGAATATATCAATATCTACAAAAAACTTCGCGAGACCATATGTCTAACTATTGTAGTTACGTCACTATAACTACTTTTTTCGTCGTCGTCCTCGTCGCTTCAACCGATGGACGTCCAGTGCTGGACATAGGTCTCACGTAATGATGTCCATAAGGCCCGATCTTGCGCCGCCTGGCTCCAGCGGCTACCCTCTTTATATCATCCGTCCACCTTTTGGGAGTCCTGTCTACACTGCACCGTCCGGTGCGGGGTCGCCACTCCAGCACCTTCGGCCCTATGAGCCCCGCCCATTGCCACTTCAGGTTCGCGATTCGTAGAACTATGATGGTGACTTTGGTTTTGCTACGGATCTTTTCATTTCTAATTCGATCACGTAGAGAAACTCCGAGCATAGTCCTCTCTATCGCACGCTGAGTGACTCTGAGCTTCCACATGAGGCCCATAGTCAGCGATCACGTCTCAGAACCGTAGGTCATCACTGGCAACACGCACCGTTCGAAGACTTTGGTTTTCAGGCACTGAGGAATATCGGACGAAAATATCTGGCGTAGTTTCCCGAACGCTGCCCAGCCGAGTTGGATTCGGCGGTTGACCTCCTTCTCGAAATTGGACCTACCTAGCTGGACTATATGTCCCAGGTATGTGTACTCGTCAACAATTTCAAGAGCTGAGTTCTCAACGATGATTGGGTGGAGCGATACATGGATATTAGACATAATTTTCGTCTTATCCATGTTCATTTTCAGGCCCACCTGTTGAGAAACTCTGCTGAGACCATCGAGCATTGTATTGAGCATCCCAATACAATGCTCAATACTACTTTTTTACATTTAATAAATTGATAGAAATACAGATCAAAATCGGACCGTGTTATCCATACCAATTATAATTTTTTATCCAAATAAATAGTTAAATATTCAAGACTGTCTCAATACCTGATGATTACTTTTTGAATTATTGAAATCGGATATTCCATTCAAAAGATATCATGAAATTAAAATAAAAATACATGCCGGCGGCGGCTGCTACGCAGCGCATCGAGTAACTAACTCGACGAGACAGGGGCAGTGCGGGAGAAGGGGTAAACCATTATGAACTAGGTTACCTTACGCAGTGGACGCAAGCGACATTGAATATTTCCAGGTTTTTTAACACATTTTATGCTTCGCTTAAAAAGTTCTTTTCAGAGCTACTTAGTTTTAGTATTAGGAATCACACTTTATCATAATGGTCGTTTTAATTATCATGCTTATAACTTAAATATCTGTTTAAGTCTAACCGTGCGAAGCCGGGACGGGTATTTGCATTAATTGTTTGTCTTGCATAAAAAGGTTAAGAAACACTAGTCTAGAGCCTCAGAACGGACAACAATGTCTTTGCAGTGAAACACTGCAAATAGCCCTTTAAAATATTTATATGTAAGTCTTATTTATCAAATAATTAGCCTAAATTATTTAAAAACACCATTTCAGACGGATAAAGTGGCGAGCATTAAGTCTCTTTAAAAGTTGTAAAAATTACGACAGCAAGTCTTTATTTATGGTTGACTCATTATATTCCTTTTGAATGTAATTAAATTAATTCTCTCTCTGTCTCTCTCTTAAGTAACTCGAATGTTGTTATATGGGTCAGCTAGTCATTTTATAAATAATATAAAAATGTTTAAACAATATATTCGAGGTCACGTATAAATACATTGTTTATTAAAGTAAAACTTGTAGGATAATCATCAAATAAAGTAACTACTAAATGAAATAAAGATGCAAAACATTTTTAATGATTCGAGTCATTGAGATATATATAAAGTGATTAAAATATCTGTCGACTTGTTTGACCTTACACTTGATGAGTTGCCTTGGATAACACCGAGCATCATTTACACTTAACTAAAATGTATCGCGGCCCTGGGTTCTAGCCCTTTAGTCTACATAAAATCGTATAATAATATTGTTATTAGGGAATTATAAAATTGAACTGTCGTTGTAAAGGATTTTAAATAATTTATTTTTAATAATTTGAAGCTAGTAAAAAACAATTTTGTTGATCAATTTTCTGTGCTGTTTAGAAATGCAACATGTTTTACGGCACTGGGTTCTAGTCGTTTCTTTAAAATCATATTATAATATTGCTATTAGAAATATTTAAATCGATCTATTTGTGTTAAAGACATTTATAATAGTCTAATTTTTAAATTTGAAGTAAGAGAAACAAATTATTGTTATTAACTTATCCGTGTTGTATTTAAAAATCTGACGACTTGTTTTACGGTCTTAGGCTCTTGCTCTTTAGTCTCCTTAAAATCATATAATAATACTGCTATTAGGAATTATAAAATAGATCTGCCTGTGTTAAAGCGATTTAAATGTGTTTAATTTGTGAATGGATAATGTTGTTAATGAATTATCTTTCCTGTTTGAAAATGGAACGACATGTTTTACGGCTTTGGGTTCTAGCTATTTACAATGTAATCTATTTATGTTAAAGACATTTATAAAAGTCTAATTTTTAAATTTGAAGTAAGAGAAACACATTCCGTTATTAACTTATCCGTGTTGTATTTATAAATCTGACGACTTGTTTTACGGTCTTGGGCTCATTGCTCTTTAGTCTCCTTAAAATCATATAATAATACTGCTATTAGGAATTATAAAATAGATCTGCCTGTGTTAAAGCGATTTAAATGTGTTTAATTTGTGAATGGATAATGTTGTTAATGAATTATCTGTCCTGTTTGAAAATGGAACGACATGTTTTACGGCTTTGGGTTCTAGCTATTTACAATGTATATTGAAATAGATAAAAGTATTGTCATTTTAAAATTGACTATTATTTATTTGTAGCGAGAAAAACATAAATTTTAAATAATTATAATATTTAAAAAGCTATACGTTATATAAATTTCTTTACATTTTATGAATGGTCATTGAAAAATTACTATTAATGTGCTTTTTTTTTAATTAATTCCCTATACTATTTGACTAAATTTTAGAGTCAATCTTTAAATAATTTTGTCAGGCATTTTTTTTAACATTTTTCGATTTCGTTCACATCTTCAATTCAAATATAACACAGAGATTTTACACAAATGACGTTCGTCATTATTGGCAATTAATATGATATTTTTAAACACACACAATTATCTATGTACACAATTGACACAAACGTTAACCACTGGAGTTTTAATCGTTTTAAATAGTTCTGTTAGACTAATGTAATGACATGTGACTTATCTGAACTGATAATGTTACCTTGTTAAACTAGCGACATCAAGTGATGACAATTACAATGTTTGTCTGTGTAAAAGGCTACTAAATAGAGGCAATTAGTTCTAATGGAGTAAACCTTTTAATGCTACTACTTTTTGAAGAGGACATAACTTCAACGGGGATTTCAAATTCAATATATGCTTTTTTTATTGCTGACAGGTTAGCAATTGACTGTGATCACACTACTAATTTGGCAAGTGGCAATATACCTCTTATAGTTTCTACATGACATTTTTAAAGCATCTATCGTAGACCCTAATATCAATTAACAACAAGTGAGATTACTGTCGATGCCCAATGTTTTAGCAACAAAACTAATATTATATAGGGGAAACATTTGTGTTCAACAAAAATGCATTAATGTAGAAAGTATTGATGATAGAACAAAACTGTTCTACAATATTAAAGAACGTATTAATATCTACAAAAAAGTCTAAGATACCATATATCCAACTACTGTAGTTATGCCACTATAAATACTTCTCATTTTAGAAGTTAATAAAAGTGCAAACAAATTAAAGTGCGTTTAAATAGCTGTAAAATATTTTTTGAAGTATCAAAATCGGACACTCCATATAGAAGATATAACGAATTTTAAAAGTCAGTCTAAAGAAAATTGTAGCGACTCTTATAACTGGGCCTGCGACTGATGAGTTCGCTCATATTCCAAGGACACCAATGATACCCAACGATATACCTATACTGTTTCTATTAGTAACCGTAGAGTATTTTTAAATTAGCTAATGTTGGACATTCTACGTGTGTCGGAGTGCAGTAGTCTGTGGAACGCTAGCGCCATCTGTCTGTGGCGTGGGACAGAGCCATACGTTGTGAGCCATCGGCAGACTGGTTCCCGAGTGATAGTCCGCCAGAGCAGTCGACGGATGAAACTGTCGCGTTCCTGGCTATTATTATTAATGAGTTTGTGAAAATTGATATTGGGAACATTAAGTGATCGAACATTATAATCCGAGTTAATTAATAAAGTGTTTGACTGCACCAAAATAACCCACGAACGCCCACAGTATAGAAATTATAAATGCCATTAATGACGATGTCGGCGGAGAACCATACGCCCTTATGCTTTATGCTCTCCTTCTCTCTTATTCTCCGACATATATATTCTTTGTAAAGTAAAATCTGTATTGATTAGGTTATGAATGTGAGTGAAATAAAGCTTTTATGTTAACGAAAATATATCTAGACTTAGTAGACTTTCCACTGCCACGAGATCGGTATCTACGCGGGTGAAACCAAAGGGCATTGCTAGTTTAGAATAAAAGCGTGCCACTAAACCCAAATGGAGGTTAAGAGATACATTATCTTAAAATATGATAACTGAAAGATAATTCAATTGAGTCGCCTTATTTCGTCTAATATTATAAATGCGAAAGTAATAAGGCACGTAGAGAGAATGAATGAAAGGTGATTGACTAAAAGGATTAATGAGTCAAGACTGAATGGGCTAATTGGAAGAGGAAGACCAAGGCGACCGTTCCTAGGCTAAATCCAGTACATTTTAAACAAGGGCTAAGTCAATAGTACTCCAAACCGACAAAATTTTATGAAAGGTTTTATGAGACTGAAAGAAGCGATGGAGATGTGCAAGGATCGTGGCAAGTGGAAGGACGTGGTCTCTGCCTACTCCTATGGGAATGAGGCGTGATGCTATGCATTTCTATAAAAACGGGACCGTGTATAGAACCGAGGACCACGTGACTACAGAAAACGAGTAACCTTATGAATTATTGGAATTTGTATTAATTGCCATTAGTTTAGGATGTAAGATAAAAGTATCATAGTTTGGCCTATGTAATAAAATCGAGATAGAGACAATGTTAGAGAGTTCAATGTGGTTCTGTAGAAATATATTAAACCGGTTTTAACTGCCTTACTGTGTGGTTTATGACTCATTAGTATATATAACCAACCAAATCAATGTCTACCTATACAAATAAATAAAACTGGAGGGTATGTTAGCAAAAATTAACAGCTTCTCACTATGAAAGTACTAGATGACCCTAATAACTTGATATGAGGTACTGAGTTTGTTTGTCTTTTTGTTAATTGATAGCAAAACTTACAGTTAATGATCACTAGGTTAGAAAATATACGAAATCTTTACATTATATTTTAATATTGAGGAATATTAGTATTATTCCTCAGTGCCTGAAGACCAGTCTTCGAACAGTGCGTATTGCCAGTGATGACCTACGGTTCTGAGACGTGGTCGCTGACTATGGGCTTCAAACTCCGAGTCACTTATCGTGCGATGGAGAGGGCTATGCTCGGAGCTTCTCTCAGAAATGAAGAGATCAGTAGTAGAACCAGAGCCACCGACATAGTTCTACGAATCGCGAGTATGAAGTGGGCGGGGCACATAGTACGAAGGACCGATGGATGTTGGGGCCCAAAGGTGCTGGAGTGGCGACCCCCCACAAGGTGGACCGACAATATAACGAGGGTCGCCGGTAGTTGCTGGAGCCAGGCGGCGCAAGATCAGGCCTTGTGGACGTCATTACGTGAGACCTATGTCCAGCAGTGGACGTCCATCGGTTGAAGCGACGATGATTTTGATACATTATCTTTATATTAATATGTAAAGCAATAGATTTGTACAAGGGGTGTGCCAACAATACGAATTATGTATTATTCGTTCCGAATCGAATGTTAATATTCGATTCGAAAGTTTCCGAATTATTCATAAATTATTACTGAATTTTCGAGTATTTTCAATTCAGGGTTTCCTATATTCAATATTCAAATATAAATTTAACAGTCTATATACATTTTATTCAAACCATGTAATATATTTACACAAATAGAATAATTATTGGAGTTTTTTTATTATAAAAAGAATGAAATAATAGAAATTATTTCGTAGCAAATACAGTATTCTAAAATATACAAAATTTGCTATAAATTTTTGTTTACAAATGATAAATATGAACATACATTGAAGATGTACATCTGTATTCTAGTATGTCTATGTTAGTAAGTCGAATATTTCGATACACGATTTAAATTATTTAAATAGAAACAATTGAAAATGCAGAGATATTTCATTAATACGCGAAATATTCAAAAATTTTAGATTTTTTTCGAAGTTATTGTGGAATTTTCAATCGAATATTGATATCCGAAAGATATTCGCACACCCCTAATTTATACCCCTTTTTACGCGCATGGAGGAGTATGAAATTTCCCACACTTATCTATATCTATATATATACTAGCTGAACCAGTGACATCGTCTTTGTGCAATGTTTTTTTTGGTATTTTCATTAATTTAGCGAAATTGTTTAACAAATAGAAACATGTCCTTTAAGACTGGAATTTCCAAAAATTTATTTTTGATATATTCCATATTTAAAAAAAAAAAAATTCTGACCACGTTTTACATATCATAAAAGATATAGTTTGTAAATGTGAAGTGTGAATTTTTTTTATTGTGAAAATTTGATTTTTTTTTTAGTATCACCCCCATAAACCCCCTTGGGGGTTGAATTTCGTAAAATCCGTTGTTAGCTGACCTCTATTCGGCAAAAGGAATATTCCTAACAAGTTTCAAGTCTCTATGCCTTATGGTGGCAGAGATATCGCGAGTCAATAGTTAACACCCCCACAAACCCCCTTGGGGGTGGAATTTCGAAAAATCCGTTCTTAGCTGTCCTCTACTCGGCAAAAAAAAGTGTTAAAAAAGTGAAATCATGATGTTTAGATCGGACAACAAACGCTATAATAATATACCATATATAACGCTTTGTAGGGCTACATTAAAAAAGGTTGAGCGCTTTAAGTACTTGGGCCACTTGGTCTCTGAGGATATGAAGGACACCACTGACATTGAAAGAGAACGAAGGTCGCTGTCTGTTTGCTGTAACATGTTGGTACACAGATTTGCGCTATGGAGAACTGCAGATAAAGCCTCGCTTTTTAACGCTTTCTGGCAGTCATTTTATACATGCTGTCTGTGGATCAACTTCACTAAGCGGGTATACAGCGACCTCCGTGTGCAATCGTCGTCGTCGTCGTCGCTTCAACCGATGAACGTCCACTGCTGGACACAGGTTTCACGTAATGATGTCCACAAGGTCCGATCTTGCGCCGCCTGGCTCCAGCGGCTACCGGTCGTCGGTCCACCTTGTGGGGGTTCGCCACTCCAGCACCTTCGGCCCCCAACGTGCAACAGTCCGTCGGACTAAGTGCCCCGCCCATTGCCACTTCAGGTTCGCGATTCGTAGGGCTATGTCGGTGACTTTGGTTCTGCTATGGATCTCCTCATTTCTGATTTGATCACGTAGAGAAATTCCGAGCATAGCCCTCTCCATCGCACGCGGAGTGACTCTGAGCTTTCGTATGAGGCCCATAGTCAGCGACCACGTTTCGGAGCCGTAGGTCATCACTGGCAACACGCACTGTTCGAAGAGCTTTGTCTTCAAGCACTGAGGAGTATCGGACGAAAATATCTGGCGTAGTTTCCCGAACGCTGCCCAACCGAGTTGGATTCGGCGGTTGACCTCTTTCTCGAAATTGGACCTACCTAGCTGGACAATGTGTCCCAGGTATGTATATTCGTCTACAATTTCGAGTGCTGAGTTCTCAACGATGACTGGGTGGAGCGGAACATGGATATTGGACATAACTTTCGTCTTATCCATGTTCATTTTTAGGCCCACCTGTCGAGAAGCTCTGCTGAGGTCATCGAGCATTGCATTGAGATCTTCCAGAGTCTCTGCCATAATGACCACGTCGTCGGCAAACCGTAGATGAGTGATGTACTCGCCGTTGATGTTGATGCCCAGTCCGTTCCACTCCATAAGCTTAAACAGGTCCTCCAACGCCGCAGTAAAGAGCTTCGGGGAGATAACATCTCCCTGTCGCACTCCACGCTGCAGTTGGATAGACTCTGTGCTTTGGTCCTGTATACGGACTGACATGGTGGCGTTTTCGTACAAGCACTTCAACACGTGTATGTACCGGTGGTCAATTCGGCATCTCTGTAAAGATTTCAACACGGCCCATGTTTCCACCGAATCGAAGGCTTTCTCATAGTCCACGAACGCTAAGCAAAGGGGTCGATTATACTCCTCGGTCTTCTGTATAATCTGCCGCAGCGTAAAGATGTGGTCTATGGTACTGAAGCCTTTTCCGAATCCGGCTTATACAGTGTGCAATACAACAATGCATTCAGGATGCTGATGGGATTGCCACGTTATTGCAGCGCCTCAGTCATGTTTGCAGAGACTCACATAGATGGTTTCGCCGTTATCATGCGCAAGCGTAGTGCCTCATTACTCCAGCGGCTGAGGACAGTCCTAACAGCATTCTTGGCGTGTATTGGCGGACCGGTGGGACTCACCGATGCTCGCTCACTGAGTGTGGGTGGGTACAATCGCATGTCATGAGATAAACGACGAGTGTCTGTAATGACCTTATCCTATCTAATTTGGTCTATATATCAATGTTAAGGATTACTAACAAAGTTTTATATAATTTTCATTTTGATTTTAATTTAGGCTTAAGGTTTTAAAATTACATGTTTAATTTACTAGCCTATTTCAAGGATCTTTGTTGTCTGAAGTAAATAAAATATTATTATTATTAAAAGGAATATTCCTACCAAATTTCAAGTCTCTACGCCTTATGGTTCCAGAGATATCGTGATGAGTCAATTACCTGGTTATCTCTTATCAGCTATCTATTTCTATATATTTCTATTAGCTAGTTTTAATATATACGAATAACATGTAGCATTATAATTAGCCACTCGTCATTTAATATACTATTTTTCATTAAATGTTAAACAAAAGTAAAATTTAATTAATAATTTCTACTCTTGACAAAATTACATTTTTATTTACAATTCGTTATTTGACATTTTTAATATTTGAATGAAAACTAAATTTATTTTCCCCCCTCTGAGTCTCGGAAATTTAAAGTTTTACATTTGTATAAATATAAACAAGACCAATTACCTCATTGGTCTAGTTGTTAGCGTGTTCGACTATAGGTCCTGGATTCGAGTTCCGGTTCGGGCCAATTCTAAATAGATTTTGAGTTTTCTATAAAAATTTTCTCAATATTTTGCCCGAAGTTGGGAAGTTGGCAATGTGATCCACCCCAGTGCCTCGGAAAGCACGTTAAGCCTTCGGTCCTGCGCCTGATCTCTCTCCGGTCGTGTATGATTCCCGTCACACCGGACTATGACAGTGAAGGAATAGAGAGTGCACTTGTGTACTGCAGTGGAGCAGCGTGGTGGGTCTATGCTCTAGAAACCCTCTCTCATATGAGTAAAGAGTTATGTGCCCAGCAATGTGACGTTAATGGAATGCTACTTACCTTTTTTCAACAAGACTTATATAAATTACGTTGCCAAAGAAGTTTCACTACTGATTATTTTCTTACCTTGTGCGGCAAGTCCTGCTTGTAAACGATGACATTGCTATGGACGGATGCCAGTAGGCCGAGGACGCCCAAAAGGCATGTGTGGATTGCACCAGCCATTGTCAACACATTACACCACTCTAGCTTTCAAACCCTCTGACCCAGCTCACATAACTATATTTACATCCTCTGCAAGACTACTTGACATCGCTGATTCTGAAAAAGAAATGATTATGTTACATTATAATCAGTCTAGGAATTAAGTAACACTTGACAGTTATCAAATCAAATTATCGTTATCCAAGTAGGCCTATTACAATATTTTTTGAATCGTCATTTTTTTTCTTCACACACTATCTCTAATGTACATCTGATAATGGTATTAAAGAACGACTTAAAATCTTAATTTACGAGGGTTCTTTCGCGCTGTGCTGAGAAGATACCACAGCAAACTCAGCCGGGTATTTTGCATTTTTTTACCATCATCATTACAATTTCATATTAGTTATCCTTTAACAAAGACTTTGAATTTATTAAATGACGTCTCTCAGATCTCTTCTGAGGGTAAGTTATGATGGAGTTTAAGGAAGACGTCTTAGCTGATAGAGCTTGATACTATTTCAGACTCACACGAAATGGATATGTTATTTTCTAAAGTTGCTTTGCCTGGAAAAGAACTCAGCCTGTCATCAAAGCGGGTGGGTCTATACCCTCTTCTATGAGTGAGGACTCCTGTTCCCAGCAATGGGATGTTAAAGGCTTGCTACTTACTCTACAATACCTTATAAAGGTACTAGCAATGCCCTTTGGTTTCACCCTCGTAGATACCGACCTCTTGGCAGTGGAAAGTCTACTAAGTCGGACTATAGATTGATTTTCGTTCGATCAATACACAGATTTTACTTTACAACGAATATATATCTAACTAATACGTTTTTAGATAGGTAACCAGTATCGGTATATCGGTGGGTATCATTGGTATCCTTGGAATACGAGCGAACTCACCAGTCGCAGGCTCAGTTATAAGGGTCGCTACAATTTTTCAATTCGTTATATCTTTTGAATTAAATGGCCGATTTTAATCATTGAAAAAGTATTTTACAGGTATTGAAACGATCTTTAATAAAATAGGATAAGGATTAATTCAGATGTCTGAATAATATGGTTTCATTATTGTCGGCGCTTTTATCAACTTTTAAAATGTAAAAAAGTAGTTATAGTGGCATAACTACAGTCGTTGGAGATATGGTATTTAGGACTTTTTTCTAGATATTAATAACTTCTATAATTTTGTAGAACATTATTTTGTTGTATCTTCAATAGTGTTCGCAGCGCACGCGATAACAGTTTTTTTCTTTCACACCTTGGGTTACCTTAATGCATTTTTGTTAGGGATCCCTATTTTTTTTTATGAAAGTAATATAGCCCGTGTCACTCAGTGAAAATGCAGCTTTCTAATGGTGAATTTTTTTTTTAATCGGTTTAGTAAATTTTGTGTGAAAACCTTACAAATATACATACAAAAACAAAAATGTTTCCTCTTTATAATATTAGTTTAGATAAGTGAAGAACCGATAATCCACTTGAAATTCAGCAAATTGAATCCTTTCGCCATGTAGATGGTCACTAAGAACGTATTTCTCCATACTGCTACGGGACGGATTGGTAAAAGGAAGTGACAGCGAAGAACAGGTAAGGTAAGTAACAGTTCATTAACTTCCAACAGCTGGGCACAGGGCTTACTCATAGGAGAGAAGGTTTTTACAGCAAAACCCACCACGCTGCTTCACTGCGGGCTGTATATAATAAATGTAAAATCCATATTAAAATCTGATTAAAAACCCTAACAGATTCACATACGCACAAGTTTTAATATCCAGGCCGTGACTATGTAGACAAATGCCAACTGGTTTTGAGCAAACAAACATAATGTATAGTTTCTTTTAGAGCAATAAAACAGCAAACGAGTGTAGGGTTTACCGTTAAGTGATTCCTGTTGCTGACATTTGCTGAACCAGTATATATGCTAATGTGTTGTTGGTAAAAGGGTTGTGATATTTTTCAAGCCCTTTCGAGCTCCAGGTACCTAGTAAAGCAACTGTACCCATATTCTAAATGAAGGAAACATTTAGAACTGTGAAATCGATAATTGATGATGATGAAATCTTACATAAAAATAACGACACAGTAATTCGTCGTCGCTTCAACCGATGGAGTCCACAGCTGGACATAGGTCTAACGTAATGATGCCCACAATGTCTAAGGCCTGATCTTGGGCTGTCACGCTCCAGAGGCTATTTTTTAGTGCTGACAGGTTACCGCTTGACTGTGATCTCATTTGATGGTAAGTGATGATACAGTCAAAGATGGAAGCGCGCTAATCTGGTAAGAGGCGATATACCTCTTATAGTTTCTACATAGCTCGCTCGCTCGCTTCAACCGATGGACGTCCACTGCTGGTCATAGGTCTCATGTAATAATGTCCCCAAGGCCCAATTTTGCGCCGCCTGGCTCCAGCGGCTACCCTCTTTATGTCGTCGGTTCACCTACACTGCGCCGCCCAGTGCGGGGTCGCCACTCCAGCAACTTCGGGCCCCAACGTCCAACGGTCCGTCGGACTATGTGCCCCGCCCATTGCCACTTCAGGTTCGCGATTTGTAGGGCTATGTCGGTGACTTTGGTTATGCTATGGATCTCCTCAATTCTGATTTGATCGCGTAGAGAAATTGCAAGCATAGCCCTCTCCATCGCACTCTGAGTGACTGTAAGCTTTCGTATGAGGCCCATAGTCAGCTACCACGTTTCGGAGCCGTAGGTCATCACTGGCAACACGCACTGTTCGAAGAGCTTTGTCTTCAGACACTGAGGGATATTGGACGAAAGGATCTGCCGTAATTTCCCGAACGCTGCCCAACCGAGTTGGAGTTCTAAATAGCATCGTATCGGAACACAAATCTCTTTGTTTGTCAGTACGTCTTTGCTAGTTAGGTGGTAACTAGACTCAGACAAATTAGAAAATACAAAGCAAGTACTCGCACCACTGCGCCAGCGAGGAAACTACCAGTGACCTTTTTTATATCATCGATCTACCTTATTAGATTGTATTCTCATATAAAACCTTTTGAGTTAGTGAAAGTGCAGTGATACAATACAGCCTAGTGTGGTTCACCTTCTGGGGGGTCACCATTCTAGCACCTTCGGGTCCCAACGTGTACGAGGACTATGTACCCTGCCCATTGCCACTTTAGCTTCGCGATTCGTAGGGTTGTCGGTGACTTTGACTCTGCTACGGATCTCTTCATTACTGATTTGATCACGAAGAGAAACTCCGAAAATAGCCCTCTGCTAAACATCGTACGCTGAGTGATTCTGAGCTTTCGAATAAGGCCCATAGTCAGCGTTCACGTTTCCGATCCGTAGGTAAGCACTGACAATACACACTGTTCAAAGACTTTCGTCTTATTGCTGAGTTCTCAACGATGATTAGGTTGAGCTGAACATGTCTATTGGACATGAATTTCGTCTTATTCATGTTCATTTTTAGGCCCACCTGTTGAGAAACTCTGCTGAGGTCGTCAAGCATTGTATTGAGATTTTCGAGAGTCTCTGCCATAATGACCACGCAAACTATAGATGAGTGATGTACTCGCCATTGATGTTGATGCCCAGTCCGTCCCACTTCATAAAGAGTAAAGAGCTTCGGGGAAAAAACACCTCCCTGTCTCACTCCACGGTGCAGTTGGATAGACTCTGTGCTTTGGTCCTGTATACGGACTGACATGGTGGAGCTTTCGGACAAATACTTCAACAGGTGTTTCCAACGAATCGAAGGCTTTCTGATAACCCACGAACGCCAAGCATTGTGGCTGATTATACTCTTCTTTAATTAAGATAATATAATTTGAGAAATAAATACAAAATTGTTATGAATCCTATTGGAAAGAAATTGAAACAATTTTATTTTTATAACTTAAATTATGAAGCCTGAGCATAATAAAGTTAACCAGCCGTTTAAGAGAGTTAAACTGTTAGGATGATAATGTCATATACTGTGTAGATCTGACGATCATGTTGTTAAAAAGTGCCTTTCCGTGGACACAAACAAAAGGGGAGAAGAAGACTGAAGACCACATGTTCAACAAAGGCCCTAGAGAACTGATAGAGGCAGGTTTGATAAAAGATGAAGCCCTTAAGAGAGAAAACTGTACTATAACAAACTCCCAGAAGACGTTCTAGAGATATCACTCGATAAATTTAAAGCTAATTGAAATATCGTACTGTAATTTGAAAGTTTACTTGGACGATAAAAGAAGCTTGGGATTGTAGGCATTGTTCTCATCTAAAAAAATCAATTAAAATTATATTGTAATTAATAAAAAGAGCACTCCTGATTGGGTTTGTTGTTGGTTCTCAAAAGAGGGTGCGAAGGAAACCTCGTACCCTTAGATGTTAAGTCGTTCTTTGAAATATCTCCAGTCTTACATTGGAAATAATACGTGTATATTTGATGATTTAAAAGCCTATTTGAATATGATATGTTATATTCTAGGGATGTCGGAAAATCGATATTTTTTAACAAAAATATCGATATATCGGTATGATTTAACAAAGAATATTTATACTCTAAAAGTTAGTTAGCCTAAGCTAATTCAGTTATCTTACATCTCTAGATAAATATTAATCAATATAGATTCATTTCAATCGATTATCGATTGATTATTTAAAAACTAGGTACTCAGTCAAGTGCAGAAGCAAGCATGTGCTGAGGTTATAAGACATAAGTCAGTAATGTCAACAAAACGAAAGGGCAGTTAAGGTTCAAATTGACGGACTGAACTGCCAACTTAAAACCAAATTATAAAACATATCGAATCGACCAAAAATAATAAAAAAAAAACAATATATTATTTGAAAAAAAAAAGGAGGGAGTATGAAAAAGTATTAATTGTTCAAATCTTAAAATTTAAAAATGTTTATTGGCTCTCTGTAAAAATATCGTTTTATATATCTTTTCGATACTTGGGATTTCATATCGATACATCAAAATCTTAAATATCGCATAAAAATATCGATACATCGGAAAAATATTATCGATATATCGATATTTTTTCAACAAGCCTATTCCAATATATTCCATGTCTAAACCGTCTGAGGATCATCTGCTGACTGATGTTACACTTTAAATATTATACACACTGTTTGTGTCTAATAGTGTCACCTACATATTTCTCGAATACCTAAAAATCATCAACTTATATTATTATAACCAATTCTTGTATCCATCAGAACACATAAAATCTTCTCAAATAATCGTATATGCCTCATTGGTCTAGTGGTTAGCATGTTCGACTACAGACATGAGGTCCTGGGTTCGAGTCCCGGGTCGGGCCAGTTCGAAATCGATATTGAGTTTTCTATTAAGATTTTCTCAATATTTGCCCGAAGTTGGGAAGTTGGCGGTGTGATTCACCCCCGTGCCTCGGAGAGCACGTTAAGCCGTCGGTCCTGCGCCTGATCTCTCTCTCCGGTCGTGTCGGATTGCCGTCATGTCGGACTATGAGAGTGAAGGAATAGAGAGTACACTTGTGTACTATGCCTGCCAATCCGCAGTGGAGCAGCGTGGTGGGTCTATGCTCTAAAAACCCTCTCTCATATGAGCGAGGAGGCCTGTGCCCAGCAGTGGGACGTTAATGGGCTGCTACTTAGCTTACCTTAAGTGTATATATTTAAAGATATAAAAAAATATATCATTGAGCTCAGTTAACCTCACAAAACTTTTGTTTTAAGTTCTGAACGTTTATCTTCATCCAATTATATAATTACGTAATCCAATAATATATGTTGTCAAAACAATGTTTTATTGCTAATACTTTAAAGTTTTATTATGGATAATAAAACGATTTTCATAACAAATATACTATACTAAGAGGACGACACTTTATTGGTACAGACGCTTAGATTCTTTTAAATAAATACTTCGTAAAATTTTCATAATCAAAATATTTTTTATTCAAGTAGGTTGGTAATACATCTACCAACAGTTAGGAAAGTTGATTCCACTGAGAAGAAACCAGCAAGAAACTAAACGGTTACTCCTTTTAATATAGTTTTTGTAGGTGCCAACATGTGGAACTGGAATCAAGTCCAAACATGTCTATCACTTAAATAATCTTCAAATTATAATATGCCTTTTGTAATAGGAAATTTTTAATATATTTCTTAAATCTATGAGGAGGCAGACCCAGAAGTGATTCTGGTATCTTATTAAAAATGTGTATGCTCAAACCTATAAATGATTTCTGAACCTTCTTGACTCAAAAATATGGCATTACAAGTTTGTTTTTATTTCTTGTGTTAAAATTGTATGTTTCACTTTTTTTGTTGTATAAATTTTATTGTTGATCAATTTATCAGACTATATTATGAATTTTGTAAAAATAGCACATGCAAGTACTGCCTCAACATTTTTCAGATCAATTGACAATATATAATGTGGATTTGCAATGGAAAATAATAAAATCATTTCAGTAATAAACTAAGACCTAGAATTCCACCAAATATAGAAAAATTGTCACTTTGTCAATCCAAATAATATAGTAAATACACTAATAATATATAAATATAATATCCTATAACTACAGTATATAACATGTTTAGTCTCTTCTCTACTTTAGACAGTACTCTTGGGTACATTACAAATGATTCTCCATTATTACATTAGTTAAATAAGTCTTGAAATTTGCAAAAACACACAAGAAATGTTACTTTATCCATTGAATTAATTTAGGTCACAACTATAGGGCCAGAGTTTTTAAACCCAACACTTTAAAAAGATAATTCTACATTCATTTGATTGTACCTTATGGTATATTAAAAATGATTCCCCATTATTACAGTATACATTTGTAGGAATTTGAAAAAAATATTGTGATTTAAATTTATGGTGAAAAACTAGAGTGGCATATGCAATTACTGCATTAACAGCTTACAATTCAATGTTCAATTAAGAGTGGTACATTACAAATGATTCATCATTATTACAACAAAGAAAATCAGGGAATTTGTTTGAATATACAACATACAAAATGGTGCCATTTCATTCTAAATAATTTGTCTAAAAGACTTTTAAGCTTATGGTAAAAACTTTGAGGTAATCGTTACAAGTGTTGCATCAATAGTTCTATGTTCGATTGATAGTACCCTTGGTACATTACCAATGCAGAGTCCCCTAAATAATAAAGCAAAAAAGAAAGTCTTAGAAATTGTATAAATATAGAGAAAATGATACCTTATTAGCTCAGATAAACTTATGGTTCAACTTAGCCTTATATAGACAAATAGTGCAAAAAGAGCCTCAACTACTAATAAGGACAAACCTCTATATGACATCATCTAAAACTAGTTGGATTATAATACAGAAATTAAAATCTTATGCATTTTATTGCCTACATTCTTAAAAACATTGGAAAAGTGATACAATAGGAAAAACAAAACTGATTTCCTTAAAATATTAATTTAATTACTGCAAATATTAACTCAATTAAGATGGCTTATATATATGCATATTTAATATTTATATTCAACCGTAATTAATTTCATATATAAGCAACAATAAACATTACAATTATCAGGTTGCTAGTATAACAATTGAAGTCAAAATAAGTTGAAACTTCAGGTACAGTTTACATATAAGTTCATGTTTTACCTAATCAGATTCAATTTGGGTTAGACTGATACCACATTCTCCTTATGCCACTATAGGTCACAATTCTTTGCTTTGATAATATCATAAAAAGGTAAGCAACAGTCTATTAATATCACACTGCTGGACCAAAGCCTAATATAGAAACAAGAACAACGGGTAGTCTTATAGGTTAATACCAATTTTTTTCCAGATAACCTTGAGTTAAAAAAAGCTGTAAGTAGTGAGGAAGGAAGCATAGGCCCACCATCTTACTTCACCACAGGTTACCATGCAACACATACCACACAACTACTCCTTGCAATGTTTCCCTTGGCCAAAATACACTATGATGAATTTCAAATAACAATTAGGGATATAAGTTTTACAGAGAGAACACTTAGTAATGTTCGATTATAAATTGAACCTGAGATTNCTCTTCTCGGATCGGGGCGCGAAGGAACCCTCGTAACTTTAGATTTTAAGTCGTTCTGGAGTATCATCATCAGACGTACATTAGAATTAGAGTGTGGAAAGGAAAAGAAAAAACAAAAATTTGACGATTCAAAAGTGCTGTAATATGCCTACTTGAATAAAGATATTTTGATTTGATTTGATTTGATGAGGTACAGTATACATATAAGTTCACAATTTGGGTTAGACTGATACCACATTCTCCTTATGCCACTATAGGTACACTTCTTTGCTTTGATAATATCATAAAAAGGTAAGCAACAGTCTATTAATATCCCACCGCTGGACCAAAGCCTAATATAGAAACAAGAACAACGGGTAGTCTTATAGGTTAATAGCAATTTTTTTTCCAGATAACCTTGAGTTAAAAAAGCTGTAAGTAGTGAGGAAGGAAGCATAGGCTCACAATCTTACTTCACCACAGGTTACCATGCAACACATACCACACAACTACTCCTTGCAATGTTTCCCTCGACCAAAATACAGTATGATGAATTTTAAATAACAATTAGGCATATAAGTTTTATAGAGAGAACACTTAGTAGTGTTCTGTTATAAATTGAACCTAAGATTCTTTGAAAGACTACATGTCTATTTATTGGACTACCATAGTTCAGATATTACAGTTGTCATCTCAAAATATAAATCACCATGAAATTGTTAAAGTCAAAAATTATGAAGGACGAGTTGAGCTTCCATTAAATAAAGTTGATCCATAGAGAAAAATTTGGAACAAAAAATTGTACTGTGTAGTCATACAGGATATGTACATATTGATTTATCTTTCCATATAACATTAAGATAGTAGCAATATACTATCATAATTTATTTTAGATGTTTTTTAAGTGAAAACTTCTTTAGCATTGTTGTAGTTTAAAAGTCCACAAAATGAAAAAGGGGTCTATACCTTTTTCATAAAACAATAACTATTACTAACCCATACTATTTAAGTCTCCTTTTAAATTTATTTTAAAGATAGCATATAATAAAGTATAACATATCATTTTAAAGACTTTGATATAAATATATGTAATGTAAAGAATAACTTAATTTAGTAGTTTTAAGTAATGGAAAAAACTGACAATACTTATTTACATTATTTATTACTCTTATAACAACAAAAACACTTGGAAATTATTTTCAATAGTAATGAACCCACTTATTGTATTTGTAAAAATTAATAAACTGGATATCAAAATATCAATCGCACAATAAAAATCTTTTGTTTAGTGATAATAGTTCATTTTTTATGACTCAATTAGGGTCATTACACCATTCATTTACCAAAATTGTATACGCGAGTATGGAATTATTTTTATAAAGAACATTATAAAACTAATAATAATGTCATGTAACGTTTCATGCAACCAAAACAATTGTAGACAACCGCATAACCACCCGTCTATTCATTTCTGAATATGTTTATCGAAAACACTCTGGTTTTTTAATCCAATAAACTCTTGTAACGCTTTGTTGGCCTTGGATCATGTCAGACCAGTATACATAAATTTATTACATACGAATAATAATCGCATTTAATACAAACAAAAGTACTCACTAGTGTTATGCAAATATATTATCCCAATGATTCCGCGAATAGAAATGCAAAATTCAAATAGGTTAATCTTACTTTTTAGTTAGAGCACAGCCGATTTTGCAAAAGACTTGTTTATCGCGATTTCCAAAAGAAAATTTTAATTTTAGGTAAATTACGACTGATTCACTCGTTGAAAAATTAAGTTAGCTGTCAGTGTCAATCAGGAATTGTCATTTGTCAGAGTACTTGATATGTCAAATGCAAATAGTTTTCGATAAGCTTTGGATTCTAGTCTGTTGACCTTCTGATAATTAAATAGTCAACAGACAAGAAAATATGTTTAGCAGTACTTATTTTTACTTTATGTAGTGTTTCAGTATATCTCAATTGTAGTGTTTATTTGTATCTGACATAGACTATCTAAATAACCTTCTGTATTATTAGTGGTGAAGTTTGCACGGTGAAATAGAGTTATATATCTTTTCACACTTTATATTTGAATAAACATTACAATATACATTATATGTAGAGGAGCTTGATCACGCGGTGACTTTGTTATAAAAATATTGAATAATAATGTGTGACAAAAGAATTTATTTTACATATTTCTCTGCTTTTACACCGCATTATGACCGTCTTTATTCATAATATGAATACTAATTACGCCCACACATGACAAATCGTTTAATAAGTTTTATACACATTTTCCATACATTTAACTTCTTATACATGGTGCCTAATTTTAAACAACAATATTAATTTAACCGGCGTGTCATGTTACATTTTAGCTCCGCTTGATATCCAGTTACAAAGCATTCTGTTGGTTTTTTTACTGCTTATAAAGATTTCATATATTTTGCTGATCAGTACATAACTCAAAAGCAAGGGTACTACGCAAAACAAGTCTCGAAAGCCAGCTAGTGTTAGTAGCCAGTATATACCTACAATAAAAAAAGCTAACGAGTTTTGATGTAATAAAGTAATTGTATTCAGTATCTAGGTATAATGTTAATAATTTGAATCGCTACTATAGAGGTATTATTTGTGACTTTGTTAACTAAAGCCAAGCATTCGATTCACCGCAGAGTAAATTTTAAAAATTGTATTTTGTAATTAATCTATGTTTGATTTTCGGTGCTGGCTAATTGCCACTCTATCAGTAAGACATACAGCCAAGAAAATACGTTGTGTAAAAACTCTTAACCCCAGATTGTATCGTCACACTTTTTGCATTTTTAAGGACAGTATATTAGACACCATAGAATTAAAAGAATATATCTTTTTTTAATACAACGTTTAATATTAGTAATTAACGTTACTGATGAAATGAGACCATTTGAAGCGGACGACAGGAAGTTGCTTGTTAAAAGGGATGACTAGGGAACCATTTGTCTCTCTTTTTTATCGATTAAAATTTTACTTTCAAGAGTTTTATGTTTTCCCTTATTAATAATTATTTGATTTATGTTGTTGTATTTATTATATGATTTATGTATATCCTAGATGTGATTGTATAGCAATATTCTTTAAAATTAAATCAAAGATTTCGGCGTCAGAATATAATGGATAGGACATTAAAAAGAATTACTTTCGCTTTCGTATAGATGACCTAAAAAATCCGAATTGTTTGTTACTTTGATGAATGCGTTGGATATGCCGTGTAAATTATATAATGCGAAAAACATTTCTTTCTTTATCTAGACAGCTAGTGTTGCTCTGACATAAATTAACTATATTCAAATTATGTTATAATGACGATGGTAGAAAAACGAAACCTCACTGAGTTTGCTGAGGGTTGTTCTCCATTCCCTCCATTTAAAGAGAAGGCATAAAAGTGCCTTCAGTTTCGTTATAAAGGCTATTTATATGTTGACGCCTTTTCTCTATCCCTCATCATCAATAGTTTAAATACAGGCTAATTGATGACGTAGTTATGTTTTTTTACACAAGTTTAAAATAGCACTCACAGCAATACCTAAAATATATGAACTGTTTTGCTTGGCAAGTAGTTTAACCTTTCAGTTTCCTCGAATATTCAAATAATAATTAGCATGTTCAATGATTTGGGTTATTATTTAACCATACTTGAATATCTTTCAATAGAATATATTGCAATATCGTTCAAACGTTTATATTTTCTGCTACATTATTTTACGAAAAGAATGCCTTTGCCTTATACACAAAGCATACTTTTCTATTGATGACAGATTACTAATACAAATAGTTTTTAATTTGGATAAAGTTAATTACTATAACTGCCTCATTGGTCTAGTGGTTAGCATGTTCGACTACAGACATGAGGTCCTGGGTTCGAGTCCCGGGTCGGGCCAATTCGAAATCGATATTGAGTTTTCTCAATATTTGCCCGAAGATGGGAAGTTGGCGGTGTGATCCACCCCCGTGCCTCGGAGAGAACGTTAAGCTGTCGGTCCTGCGCCTGATCTCTCTCCGGTCGTGTCGGATTCCCGTCATATCGGACTATGAGAGTGAAGGAATAGAGAGTGCACTTGTGTACTATGCCTGCCAATCCACAGTGGAGCAGCGTGGTGGGTCTATGCTCTAAAAAAACCCTCGCTCCTCGGAGTGAGGCCTGTGCCCAGCAGTGGGACGTTAAAGGGCTGCTACTTACTTACTTACTTTATTTACTATATACTCTTCTGGACACATCTATTGGCCCACCTTAGAGTTTAGGTTTCGATGGCCCCTACCGAAATATTATTGCTAGATTGAACAAAAACTATTGATGCAGTTTTAAACCTGGTACTTTTTACCATCTTTTTCGATCGTAATGTTTTAAATTGTAATTCAGAATACCACACGACATGGAGCTACGCCTAACAAGTCGGGTATGCGCCTTGATGAAGGCACTTGATTATTAAATAAAAAACATGTTCAATTTAATAAAGGTTTAATTTAATAACGCGTGTTGCCTCCATAGGCTTCTACCACAGCTCTCATACGATTAGGCATAGAGTTTATCAACCGCTCTATGAAATTTTGGGGGATCATCTCCCATTCCTCTTTGATGGCAGTTTTCAACTCCTGCATCGTCTGGGCAACTGGCTGACGAGCCCTAACAAGTCTTTGTAGCTTGTCCCACATGTGCTCACTGGGGTTCATGTCTGGGCTTCTGGCTGGCCAGTCCATAACTGTGATGTTCACACCCCGATTATATTCTCTGACGATGCCGACCGTATGGGCTCTTGCATTATCATGCATAAAAAGGAAATTTGGGCCCACATAGTCCGCGTATGGACCACGTGAGGTTCTAAGCACTCACGAATGTACCTTTCAGCATTTAATGTTGGCAGCCGTGGTCCCGTAACAATCTCAACTTTAGTTTTACCGCTCGCGGATATACCGCCCCAGACAATCCATGAGCCACCGCCATAAGCAACCCTCTCTTCAAAGCAGCATTGTGCAACATGCTCCCCCTTACGTCGGTAGACCTTCTTCCTTCCATCATTGCCATGTAACACAATTTTAGACTCATCAGATAAGAGTACACGGCTCCAATGCTGCTCAGTCCAATTTAAACGAGTGCGCGCGAAATGAAGGCGCGCTGTTACGGTAAGGTGACGATTTCTCAAGCTGGTCGTCGCGATGAATCGATCCTGCCTTGCAGTTGTGACCCGAGATCGTGGCCTCCCTTGGCGACGAACAAAGCCGCCAGTCTCTAGGTACTGCGAATAAACATTTCGGACCGCAAATCGACTTAAATTAAGTTGAACACTCACATTTCGTTGGCTGTGTCCCGCCTGGATAAGTGCCACAGCTTGGGCGGCGACTTCAGGCGAAGTATCCATTGATTATTGATAGAACCTTACCTTAATGGTAAGAATAAGTAATGTTTGTTGCAAAACCAATGAGAAAAATCACACTTTCAAGAATTAAATCCGAGTAAACCAATAAAATCAAGTTTTTTTAGTATTCGATTGTTTGTTAACAACGAACAGGCTCCAGATTGTCTTTTGTTTTTTTAAATTCTGTGTTCGTAATTCAAAAAAAGACTATTGAATGAAATTATGAATGTGCCAGGTTCAAAACTGCATAAAAACTTTTTGCTCGACCTAATATAAAAATTTAGTTAGGACCAAACGAAGCTGAAAATACAAGGTGGGCCAATAGATGTGTCCAGAAGTATATTTTATGAGGTTGAAATCCTCTTTTAATTATAGTATAACACCCGTGTTAGAGGGCCTGTCTGTTCTGTCTTACAAGTTTATGTATCCTTAAAATTAATGTTACAAAAAGAATAAAAAGAAAAGTGATTACATCTATGTTAAATGTTTAAATATATGATGAAATTAAAACTAATTGAATATTAAAATTAAACTCTAGATATGGGTGTGGATGCTTATGTAAGTGTGTGTGTGTGTGTGTAATATATGTGTATTATGTTTGTGAATGTGAATACGTATAACTAAATAATTTTCAGAAGATTTTCTACGCCTTTATAAGCATTTATAAATACTCATAGGAAAGGATTTCAATGTTTTATTGACTGTTGTATATAAACATATAGATTATGTATCGTTTTCTCCTGCATTATAACTTCCTCTCGTGGTAAGTGATGACACCGTGTAGGATAATCTGATAAGAGGCAATTTATCTCATGTGGTTTCTACTCAGCATCGTACCGGAACTGAATTTTTTTGCTGGGAGGCTTTGCTAGTAGAATGCTAACTAGACATGACAGAAGCTACCGGTATGATTTTTCTACCAGTCTAGTTTTAGACATGCTAGAAAATTCATTAGGGGACAATTTATGTCCAAATTTGACATGCCGTGAATATAACCCAAGACTGTTATGCCATTATCCATATTATAATGTTGATATTACTTGAATTTGCCTGTCTGTCGGTATTCTACAGAATTTATTTTGGGGAGTGTGCGCAGGAACTGTACGATCTTGTTCCACCGTCGCCTTTTTACTTAAGATCATCAAGGCACAGAAACGATTGGCATCGGTACGTAGTGGACATCCCACGATTCCATACCAAGCATTTAACCCAATCGTTTCTGAACGGCATCGCAAAGAACTGGAATGCTTTACCAGCTTCCGTGTTTCCTGACTCCTATAATAATAAAATTTAAATAAATAAATAAATATATATCTACGAGGTGTGTTCAAAAAGTATCGCGAATTTTGAATTTTCGCGGGTTACGTATATTCGAATTTCGAATTTTTTGTGGCGTTACAATGGTACTTATGTCTCTCACTTATGCCGACAAGCTCGGTCATTTTGAATGTTCATTTAATTGTTGACAGCTGCTTTGCTTGCACGTGTTTTGGATCGTCTTCGATTTTTACCTATTCAAAAAAATGGATCAAAGAACCTGTATCAAATTTTGTGTGAAAAACGAAATTAAGTGCGCGGATGCATTCCGAATGTTGACTGTGGCATACGGAGAAGCTACCTTGGACCGAAGCAACGTTTATCGGTGGTACAAAATGTTCTCAGAAGGCCGAGAAGATGTGAACGACGAAGAGCGTGCCGGACGCCCGAGCACTTCAACAACAGACGAAAAAATTAATGAAGTGGAGAAAAT
>JACTOM010000914.1:341766-352296 GCA_015832385.1 Elymnias hypermnestra | reverse complement strand
GTTCTCTCTCTTATTCTCCGACATCAGAAGTGGGATCACTGTTGGTGCGAAATGAGAAAAAGGGTGATGCGTACGTTTGTGCTATGCGTACAAACGCGTGCTATGTGTGGAAATCTGAATTAAAACATGTGAGCACTGATCGAAGACCTACAAGGCAACCTACCGGTCCAGGGTCGAACATGGTCCCTGACAAGAAAAATACCGGCGAGAAATCGTGGTTTGCGGCGGCTGAATTGTGTTTTCTGAAAATACCCTGCGTGGCGGCCGTTTTGTGCTGGCCGGCGGTGGGGCGCTTGGAGTGAGACTTCAACATTTTGAGTTTACTACGATCTGGTGAGTCGTCCAATGTACTAGATTTCAGAGGTGCTAAACTAATTTTTGTCAAATTTCTGTGACATGTTACGTTGGTGTACCGGGCCACGTGCGACGGCGAGCGGCCGCGATGGGGACCGAGCGCCGGCGGCAGCCGAGTGCGGCGTCGGGCGCCGAAAGACCGCGATGGTGGTGCTGGTCGCCTGGGCGACGATTGTCACGGCCGAGCGATATCGTGGACGGCCGACAGCGCTGGCAGCGGCCGAAAAGTGGCGAGTTGTCGCATATGGGTCAACCAATTTGTTTTTTTACTTACGATTTTGACACTGAATGTTCTTTAGTTAAAGAAAATTTTTGAACGTTCGTTAGTTAAAGAAAATTTCACAACCAAGTTTAATGACAAGGGTGGCCATTTTAAGGCGACGAGGCCATCGAAAGGCGAGGAGGCCATTGTAAGGCGAGGTGGCCATAGTAAGGCGAGGTGGCTCTAGCTATTAGTATAGTGATTTTCGTTTATCGTGTGGTCAGGATTGGCCGAGTGGAACAAGATATTCTCGTGGAGCTTTAGTTTCAGATTATCCAGCACACTGGGACGTGTGCAAGTCCGGATGGTCGTGTCGGAGGGCAGATGTCTGTGGAACGCTGGCGCCATCTATCGGCGTGGACAGAGTCAATGGTGGCAGTCCGGCGAGAGTCTATCGGCAGTTGTCGAGTAGCCCTCGACCGGAGTAGTCTACTGTTGGAACTGTCGCGTTCCTAGCTATTAGTGTTAATGAGTTTGTGTAAATTGATATCGGGAACATTAAGTGATTGAACATTATAAACCGGGTTAATTAATAAAGTGTTTGATTGCACCAACAATACCCATGAACGCCCACAGAATAAGAAATTAAATATTGGATCTAATTAATAACGATGTCGCCGGAGAACCCTAAGCCCCTGTGCTTTATGCTTCTCGGTTCTCTCTCTTATTCTTATATTTATATATATATTAAAAAAATAAAAGTATTTGGACATGTTTTTCAACACTCTGTGAAAACTATACTTAAAAGAATAACAGCAAGTTTCCTACTGGTTCCTTCTCTGTATAATCAACTTTACAAACCGTTGGTAGTCTCGATTCCAATGTACAGACTAATGACTCAATAGAGTTTATTGAATCTACTGCAATAAAAAACATTTTTGATGACGGTATATTTAAAAAAAAGGAAATGAAAATATTTCAACAATATATCCATTCATCAACGCGATATTAGATACCTGTTTAAGTGTGTACACAATTGTACTATTCGCAGTTATTCAAGCACCTACAGTTATGTTAATAAGTGTCTATTGAGGCCAACATATGTTATTTCTATTAACAAAATGAAGTTACTAGTGTCATCAACACTCTTAATGTATATTAATTTATTAGTACAAAATATTTTTTATAACAATAATACGACCATAGATTATAAAATATAAATGAATAAAATAATATACAATGTCTAGATGTGGATTGCGACTTGCGAGGGAGGACGCAGTTACTTTTTGGCGGGAAAATAAAATGTCATCCATGACATTTCAACGGGGAATTAAAATTTATAAAATAGAAATGTTTGATAATACACGTGCAATATCTAAATAATTTGTGAGGACAGAACGCCTAAATGCAATATGTTTATACCGTGAAATATAAAACGAAATTAAAATAGCCTGACGAACACTAGTAAGTAATAGTTTAAGTTTTTGAACTCTTTTTTGAAATTTCAAGGGCATTGATTACACTACGATGACGTAACCCCACAAGTTACAATGTTTTTTTATTTAGTTATTTCTGTAATGGGGAAAGGTAATGGCTGTGCCCTTAATAAAATTATTCCATGTAACGCTTTTTAAATACAAAATATTATTATATATGTATTAGGAAGTAGTTCTTTTTCTATTAATAAATAGATTTAGAAATTATTATAACGTATTACTTTTAAGGTTCAATAAAGTGTATAAATGAATAATATATTTATACCTAAGTCTACACACACAATTTATTAATGAAGTTTTGCTTCTTGAGTACACAATTAGGCTCCGTGTTAATATTCGCCTCGCATTTTTTTGGGTCAAAACTATTTTATAAAATTCAACTATCTGTTGATATGCTAGAAAGCAACAGTTCACATTGCAGCAAAATCTTTCACGTCAGTTATTCCATCCACTAAAATGATGTTTATTTATTTTCGGAATATATGGTTATATAATAAATATAAATTTGATGAGCATATTGTAAGTTTGTTATGAAGGCGGTTCTTTTTTTGTTAAAATTTTTACTTATTTCTTGATTTTTAGTGAATGCGAAGTAAACTAATAAATTTGTTTCAATATGTGTACACCTAAACACGTGTTGCAATGCAGCAACAAACGTAAGCTCATTGCTATTTGATTACAGACAGTTATATTTTCTGCCATAAACCGCACCCTTACTGGCAGCCGTTGAGGAGATCCATTGATCTTCATATTTTACTACGACTAGCACTTGATCATACCGAAGTTACGGTAGGCGACTCACATATCTGGATAGCTTATAGAAGATTCTGCCGAGTATCGTAGATTTGCTCCTAAGAATTAAATAGTTCCGTAACTTTGTCATGGATTCCATCATCAGCACCTTACCAAACTATCACAAAACAACCCTTGAAGTATATCCTTTCTAATAAAAAAAAAAACATCGAAATCGGTTGGCGTGATCTTGAGTTATTCGTCCATTTGTCGCGCACATGCTTACCCAAATTTAAGACTTATCCGGTTTTCTCATGGATGCCATCATCAGAACTGGTTTAAAAAAAAATCGTCAAGTTAGGTCCACCCAGTCAGGAAATATGAGGTAACAAACATAAAAAAAATACAGACGAAATGATAACCTCCTCCTTTTTTTGAAGTCGGTTAAAAAGTCATACATTGCACAAAATTTTACACTAACCTTACGTAATATATATTATTTTTAAGAAAATATGGTTTTCGGGAATTTTGGGATGAATATTTTTGTGAGTTGGCAACACTAAGTGGTAGCTGAGAGAAGTTCGTAAGCTGTTATTTTATCGCAAGATCACTAAAATGATTGATGATTATTGGGCAACAACGGTATAACTTATCGGTTGTTAGTTATACTAATCTGTGTTAATACTAGCTGGTGACTGTGACTTCGTCTACGAAAAATTGGTATTGGTATTCAAATTACCTTATACGTCAAACAATTTCGTCATGTTTTAAACTTAAATTTTTGTGGTTTATTAACATATTGACTATTTAAACGGGTACATACCACGATGGCGTTTTTTTATTTTGCCGATATTTCGACCCAGTTGCATGGATCGTGGTCACGACGTTAATGCTGTGGTCGGTTGTGTCAAGCTGTCAAGGGCAGAATCTATCTACCCTACGTCTAATACTTTTATTTTTCACGGCACCTACATTCATTTTTCGGCATACTACACTCACTACGTCACGTTTTAATTTTGAAAAATTAAATTATTAAGTATGTGGGTGCCGTGAAAAATAAAAGGATTAGACGTAGGGTAGATAGATTCTGCCCTTGACAGCTTGACACAACCGACCACAGCAGTAACGTCGTGACCACGATCCATGCAACTGGGTCGAAATATCGGCAAAATAAAAAACGCCATCGTGGTATGTACCCGTTCAAATAGTCAATTTCGTCATGGGTTACCTGACCGTTTTTTAAACCTCTGATATCTTCTAAGATTTCCATTGCAATGAAATGCTGTTGAAGGCAGTTTTGATCTACATGAATTATATAACGTATGTAATATATTTAATTAGATGAAGCATAATACTTGGTTGGTAAATAACATGTTTTTTTTTGTAATATGTAAATAATGGTTATTCTGGGTTATTCTTTCGAGATAAATATATAACACCTCGTCCACATTAATGCAAGATTATAAGTTATAAATAACTTACACCTGTTTATTGGTTAGTCAATGTTTGTCTATACGGTATCAAAAAGTTAATTCTCCACAAACATTATTAAGAAAAGATAAATGAAGATTTAAGATTTGCAATTGGGACTAACATTGATCATTCCTCATTCCATTTAACGATAATACTAAAAAACCGCAATAAAATGCGTAGCTCTTCGTGATGTTGCAAAATGTTCACTCATTCTTTATTCTAGAGGTCATTAAACCCGCCATGCCGGTGTAATTATTCGTTACTGTAGTTGTTATTTATTGTTATTACGACATATAGCAGTTTCAGACTAACTGGTAGAACCATAAATATATATATAAGAATGTTATAGGAAGTGGGTCGCGAAAGCGTGTCAGCGTCTTGACAGAGCACAAAAGAATATCCAAGTGCAGTGTTTTCAATAAAATAAATCTGCAAACGTTTTTTCGGTTAAAAGGAATATTTATTTTAAAGTGGTGATTAGTTATAAAGTAAACCGCTTCGTGAGGTAATGCGTTACGGCTGTCTACAGTCTGTCTGGCTTCTCTTTCTCTCACGCGGTAGGCAGCTTCCACCTGTCTCGCTCTAATCTAACGCTAACAGCGCTAGCCGTATTGCGGACAGACGCTACCCCCTCTCTACTCAGTGTTTAGTGTAAGATAGACGCATACCGTTGACAGTGAGCATAAAACCTAAAACTAAGCAATATCATATTAATAATACCCTAAGCTTTTTTCAAGTTAAACAATTTCAATATTAAATAATTTCCAGTTAGATTAGTTTATCACTTCATTCGGACGTACCAAAACGCACACGTTGTTTTTGACCTAAGAAATTGCTTACGTACCCTGGGTAGGGAGTGTAGGACTTACTGACAAGTCGGACTACCCACTAGAAACCAGCTAGTACTCACGACCCCGGGTTCAAAGGGAGATGGGCAAATCTATATATCGTCTTTTTCCATCGGAGCAGAAGAGAAGTTGATGGCATTGTACCTCATTCGATGTCTATTGCAGCGATATAAAACATTCGTGAAAAGCAACTATCCTACAGCTTCTTTCATTAGAAAGTGTTGCAACAAATCTGCTCACAACGAAAGATTCCCTCCGACCAGCGACCCTAACACGTGTCTAGTCTGAGCACTTTTTTCTGCTGGAAAATGCAATTACGCACTAGGACTGTAGTGTCCTGAGTTGTGATTCGAAAAGGTGTCACCTACTTGATGACGCCCCCTTTGGTACTAAAGTAAAAGGTAAGTTGCAGCCCATTAACGTCCCACCGCTGGGCACAGGCCTCCTCACTCATATGAGAGAGGGTGTTTAGAGCATACTCGTAGACCCACCACGCTGCTCTACTGCGAATTGGCAGACATAATAGTACACAAGTGTACTCTCTATTCCTTCACTCTCATAGTCTGATGTGACGGCAAAACAACCGGAGAGAGATCAGGCGTAGGACCGACGTCTTAACGTGCTTTCAGAGGCACTGAAGGGGGGCGGGGGCGATCGCACCGCGAAATTGTCCCCAACTTCGGGCAAATATTGAGAAAATCTTAATAGAAAACTCAATATCGGGTTCGAATTGGCCAAACCCGGGACTCGAATCCAGGACCTCATTTCTGTAGTCGAACATACTAACCCCTAGACCAATGTGGCAGTCTTTGGCAATACTTTGGCTTTTATATTTTGATGGTGCCGCGTAATGACATCTATTCCCAAGTAGCTACCATTTCATTAACCGACTTCAAAAAAGGACGAGGTTATCAATTCGTCTGTATGTTTTTTAGGTTTGTTACCTCATATCTTTCGACTGGGTTGTATCCCATTTTTTTTAGTCAATTTCTGATGATGGCATACATGAGAAAACCGGATAAGTGTTAAATTTGCATTAAGCATGTGCGCGACAAATGGACGATGATTCGTTGTTTAATAGAAAGGATATACTTTCAGGGTTGTTTGATAATAGTTTGGTTAGGTTTTGTTCAATTCGTAGGAGCAAATTAACGATAGCAGGTTCCGAATATCAGAATACGAAGAATTCTAACAAAGTATACGCAATTATTTTTTACTTTTTGAACCATATACTTATAACAGTTTGTTTTGAAGGCGGTTCTTTTTTTGTTAAATTTTTTATTTATTTTCCCTCGCGTGCACGTACTCGCATACTCATCCGCCGCGACAAGATGTTTTTTTTGTCTATCGCTGAGAGTACAGCTCTAGGCTACCGCGAATCATCTAGAAGACAAACGCAAGTTCTACTTCTATCCGCCTAGAGGACCGGGAGCGTTTGATAACCACCTGAACTATCGAAAGAGTGAGTCGCTGACTGTGTAGATTGAGTGATAGTGTTGACCGCCGCCGCAACCACGCCCGTGCACAGCCTACTTCTCTAGAAGTAGCAGGAGAGCCCAACACTTCAAGGTACGGGCACGCGATTCCTTTCTATCTCTAACATCAAATTTCTTCTTTACTTCTAAACTGCTATACAATCTATTCTCATTCGTACTACACGGACGGTGGCATGCTCGTTATCGCTTCACTAACCTTGACGTTGTTTAAACTGAGGAGCACACGGGAAGTTCTCGAAGGTACCCCACGTCCTTCGACGGAGGAAGGAGGATCTATAGATGCAAAACTCGCCTGACAGGTGGCCGATTCCTCACAACCTATAATCTAGTGCAGGTATTTACCAATGCAACCGTGTCCAGCTGACACGTGTATTGCACCACTCTGGACAATCATTTTCCCAAATGGGAACCATGGCCACACCTTGCTACTGGGGATCCTAAACCTTCATCCAAAATTCTATACTGTTTTTTAACGTAATCCAAACTAACCTAACCACATTCAGCTTAACGTAGATTGTTAGTGTCGTGGTACTTCCCCGGTCATACAGTCAGTGACTGACTATAGCGTATATTTGTAGAAGCTAGTATTACGAAATATCACAGTAATAAAGCAATTGAATTAGCCACTTCTACAAAGCCCTACCTAATGGTCCCGAACTCGTATGGTTACCAGATAAGCGTTTTCACTGTTACTAAAGGAGTTATGAGGTCAGTGACCTGTGTAATGCGAACATTGCTCTGAATACTTGCCAAAATTTATTGAAACAAGCAAAATAAAAGATACGCACGTCCTCACTTATAGGAGAGTGGTTTAAAAAAGTTGGTGCGTACAAGTACACATGTCAGAAATAAAACTTCTTTGGCAAACTAATTTTTGAGTCTTTTTTAATATTTATACAAATCTAAAACTTTAGATTTCCGACACATAGATGGAGGGAACAGGGAAGATATGTTATGAATTTAGTTGACATTAAAATATTAAATGTGTCGTGTTAAAATTGTAAATAAAAAACTGCGTCATATGAGACAGCACTGTTTAAATGAAATTTGCATTGGTACCGCCACACCAGGGATCGAACCCGCAACCTCATGCGTTGCACGTCGGTTACTTTGATATATGGTAATCGAGCTCATCACTAATACGCAAAACTGCCCTCCCCCCCACTCGGCTACTGCCGCTTCACACATAATACACTTTAAATATTACAATGCAGCAACAAACGTAAGATCATTGCAATTTATTTAAAGATAGTAAAATATTCTCCACAAATCGCACCGTTACTGTAAGCCGTTGAGGAGTTCCATTGACCATCATATTAGAATACGATAATCACTTGAAAATACCAACGTTACGGTAGGTGACTCTAATATCCGGATAGGCTATAAAATATTCTGCCGAGTATTGTTAATTTGCTCCTAAGATTAGAAGAGTTCCGTTCCTGTATCGTGGATTTCATCATCAAAACCTAACCAAACTATCATCAACAACCCTTGAATCCAATACAAAAGGAATTATCGAAATCGACTGGTGTGATCTCGAGTTATTCGTCCATTTGTCGCGCACATGCTTAATGCAAATTTGAGACTTATACGGTTATCTCAGAATTAAGCCTATGGGATGCACCACCTTTCATATATAAAAAGAATCATCGAGATCGGTTCACCCAGTCGGAAGATATAAGGTAATAAACATTTAAAAAACGCTGCACATTTTCGTGACAACACGCGTTTACTCCGTAAAAATTTTACCTACGTATTTTAATAGTGGGTGGATAGGCAATACCCCAGAATAACTCCCGGAAAATGCAGGTTTCCTCAAAATGTTTTCCTTTCCAAAAAGCACAGTGATGGATTGGAAAGAACAATCAAGCATTTATGCTTTTTTTTATATGTACAGAACCTCGTGTTGTACAATTTGGCCATTTAAGCCGGTCACAAAGAGTAACCAGGTTAATTACTTCAGAAGCGAACGAATTAATCCAAAATAACCGGTTAAATATTTAAGCGGTTAGAAAAATCATTAAAATTTCCTGAAAACATTTTTATAAAAAAGTTCTAGTTTTTGTAATCCTGATTAATTTATTGTAAATAAAGTTCAGTCATCATTGAGAAATCAGCCCTCGAAATTGTCAACGAGTACACATACCTGGGACATATAGTCCCGCTAGGTAGGTTCAATTTCTAGAAGGTTAACCGCCGAATCCACCTCGGTTGGGTAGCGTTCGGGAGACTACGCCAGATATTTTCGTCCGATATCCCTCAGTGCCTGAAGACCAAAGTCTTCGAACAGTGTGTGTTGCCAGTGATGACCTACGGCTCCGAGACGTGGTCACTGACTGTGGGCCTCAAGCGGAAGCTCAGACTAACTCAGCGTGCGATGGAAAAGGCTATGCTCTGAGTGTCTCTACGTAATCAAGTCAGAAATGAAGAGATCCGTAATAGAACCAAAATCACATAGTCCGAAGGACCAGTGGACGTTGGGGGCCGAAGGTGCTGGCGACCCCCCACAAGTTGTACCGATGATATAAAGAGGGTCGCCGGTAGCCGCTGGAGCCAGGTGGCGCAAGATCGGGCCTTGTGGACACTATTACGTGAGACCTATGTCCAGCAGTGGACGTCCATCGGTTGAACCGACGACGGCAACGAAATAAATTTCATATAATAATGTATAAATGTAAACAGTTGTTCTCTGGATAAATTATTACATAACTTAAATATACAATTAACCATGATAACATTATATCAAAGATTAACATTAATACAGAAAAATAAAAGCAATTAAAATGCGCCATCAGAAGCAAATGGATGGGTAGTCATAAAGCTGGCAGCGTAACCTCTTTGGACAGCGTTACTTACACGCTGTCCGAAGTACCACCCGGCCTTAGGATCACGGGTGACATCAACTAAGTGAGATGAAATTTCTTTCAAAAAGCTTTTAGCCTCAGGACCCCAGGGTCCTAATGTCTCCACGCCAAAAGGCACAAATATGTATTCTAAAGCAAGGCTCTCATATTTGCGCTTTTTGGCGTTTGCAGCTAATGACGCCGCCGCTCCCGCTGATTTGGAGGTAGCGTCGATGAGATGGTGCAAGCGTATCAACACATGTAGCATCCCACACCAACGACCTTCCTTTTTTCCAAGGCATCAACGACATACCACCAGGTCTCTTACCATCATCACGTGCAATTCCATTCGGCTCGAGAATGGCCGGCAAGTTAATGGTGACAAGGGTCATTCTGATGATGTCGTTGATACCGGCGTGTCTGGGAAAACGACCAGCACTACGAAGACAAGACAGACCGTGGCGACCGAGTTGATATACCCACTCACCACATTTAATATAATAATTGATTAAATAAATTACATTTATCTTATTTTATGAACAAATATTTAAAATTTGAAATGATTTACACCAGAATGATTCAAAAAAATTTTTATCACACCATTGAGGAAATTTTACTTATTTTTTTTATCGCTTAAAAATTTAACTGGTTAATAAGTTGACCGTTCAATAAGTTTAACCGGTTGGCCAAATTGTACAGCACTAATAGAAACATAGTGGTGTCTGTCCAGGATGCGAACTCGCAATTTCTCTGCATGAGAATATACACTTTTTACCAATGCGCCATGACTTATTTTGCATAGTATAAGGTTACCACTCTTACATTGAAAATAACAAAATTACTATAAATCAAATCAAAATATCTTTATTCAAGTAGGCATATTACAGCACTTTTGAATCGTCAAATAATTTTTTTTTCTTTTCTTTTCCACACTCTAATTCTAATGTACGTCTGATGATGATACTCCAGAACGACTTAAAATCTAAAGTTACGAGGGTTCCTTCGCGCTCTGATCCGAGAAGAACCCACAACAAATTCAGTCGGGGGTTTTTTTTGTTACCATCATAATCTGTCTCTTATACACAT